>VMBQ01003695.1:0-29930 GCA_007657795.1 Dreissena rostriformis
ACTTTTGCATCTCCGTAGTAAACGTTTAGGCTTGAAATGTTCACGATTGCACCGAAAAACTGCCCTCCACGTGTTAAGTCCAAGTGGGTGGGGAACGCGTAGTCCATATAAACGGACTCCCTGAGAGCCTATGATAATTTTCGCTATGACGGCTCTGGGAGCCTTCATAGCAAAAATTATCATAGGCTCTCAGGGAGTCCGTTTATATGGACTAGGGAACGCGACTGTTTCTGGATTTGCAGTTGCTGAAGTTTCTGAAAGTTACCGAGAGGAAGCTGATTTTGTGCGGGATTCTGAAACGCTGCCAGTTGTGAGTGAGAAGAAGATGTCGAAATGGAGATGCTTTCGTTTTGGATGGTGTTTTGAGACTTGTTTGATGAAATTTGAGTGCCGGATAAAATATTTGAACATTTTTTTCTGTGTTTGGAGAGAGATGTTGCTGTAGTTTATAATGCTCTGTACGTTTTTGTGACCACTGATCTTCATGATATCAATGGGGCAGCACCATGTAAATAAAACTGAGTGACTTAGTAACTCTGGCAGTGAGTTCTTACTAAGTAAAATATTGCTGAATTATATGGTATATCTATTTTGTTATTGCAATTCACAATGTAATGTTAAGAACCAAAAAAGTTAAATACAACTCAGTAACTTAGTAACTCAGTTCTTACAAAGTAAAATATTGCTAAATTAAAAAATTAAAAATTGATTTAAATAATTTGTCACAAAAAACATTTCATTATTTACACACATTCATATTAAACCATATATTATTTATCTCTATATATGATATATATGGTACATAAAGGGTCAGATAGTGGTACATAAAGGGGTGGTACATAAGGGGACTGGTGCATAAAGGGTGACATTCGCCAGTGGCCCTTCTGTCATTGGTCAGGGTGTTCGTAGATATGTAGAATGGGTCGTTGGGCTCCGAAAATCCATTTGGCCGTTTTGACGCATATATTCTATAATAAAAATGTTCAGGTTTAAAGAAATTCTTAATTATTTTAAGTTTTTTTTTTAATGCAAGTTTATATATTAGTTTTTAGTTTAAACCTATTTATTTTAGCTCGATTGCANACTGCCAATACCGCTTGGTTTAACACGGATAAAACTCGTGTTTAACTCGAGTTTTACACACTTATTTGGGAAGCTCGAACTGTTGTGGTCGGGGATTTCACCCTTCTGAGTCCACATATGAAGCGGTTTCACTGGCTTGCCCAGCTTTTAACCTATTTAGTTCCTGAGCTTTCCGTAGCACTATTTGTTGTATTGAATCCATTTCAGATTCAGCCATTTCAGCAATAGTGTGTAAGTACAAGAACTTTTGTTCTCCGCACAAAGGATGAACAAAGAAACTCGTTCAAAATTCAAAGTTTGTGGAATTTCGTCTTTTCCTCGCGTTTTTAAATTTCCCACTGTTTCCAAAGTCACTTTCCTCACAATTTCTGATAAAAAAATCAGATTTGTATTTCCTTTCTGCTAGATTTATCAATTTTATGCTTAATGACTCCTAAGAACTACTGTTCGTTAGACTTAATTCGTAATGACCTTCACCGACAACTTCCGTTCTCTCATGGAAAATGTGTTCAGCTATCGGTTAAATAAAATCACAAAACATGTGTACATGTACACAGTACAAGCATTAAGTGCTACATATCTAAAGCTGGAATGACTTATCATGATTATTTAAGCTCAAATGTACATGTTTTAAATGTAGTAAATATATCTCCCCTGACTGTTGTCAAGAAACCTTCTCATTTTTAGCTCTACTGGCCGAAGGCCGGAAGAGCTTATGTCATGGTGTGGTTTCCGTCGTCCGTCCGTCCGTCCGTGCGTGTGTGTGCGTGTGTGCGTCCGTTAGACTTTTTCTTGTTTCCACAGTTTTCATCCGATTCTTTTCAAACTTGTTCAGTGGCTTGATATTAATGAGAAAAATCAAACAACAATTTGAATAATAATATAAATTATTGTTTCGACTACTGGTTATTAACAACGCACACATAAATTGGAAAAAAAAAATCTCTCCAAATTTTATAACACCTCTCGCACCAGTTTCTTTTCTAATGGATCTTGTATGTATTTATATATATATATATATATTATATATATGTCCAAATAAACGATACCATTTTAAATATTTACATGCTGATTTAAAAAAAATTATAACCAAATAAATTCTCAGAATTATGCAAGGTAATATTTACGTTACAAATTAAATCAGTTCAAAAAGTATAAAAAATATCTTTTCATTATGCAAGTTTTTAATTAAACGGAGTAGGGCTATCTTGACCCTCAATAACTATGTCTTTTCAAGGAAAATATTAAGCTCAACATTGCTTACTTTTTTCTTTGATTGTTATGTTTAATCAAACACAATTGAAAACCCACCGGCATAAGCAGGAGAGAATACTTATTATCAGCATATGACCCATTCATAATGACAAATTACCAATATAAAAGCAACACAAAACAAGATGAACCAAAACACAAAGCAAGAAGAAACATGTATACACTAGAGCTTGTCACTGTAGTGTCAAATTCACCCCGACGACACATGTCGTATTATAAAGCAAGTTGTAATAATGATGTGATAGAAATTAAAAATGGAGCACTAGCAATTTTCATTGTACAGTTATACTAAGTTCACATGCACAACTTCTCTTCACAAGAAACAATACATGGATGCTTGACTTGCAAGTTCAAACCTGAAGACGTGGGAAAGGTTTCTACAAATAATGATTTTGAAATCATATGTTGAAAAAAGGACATTCCTTATTCAATTTGTATTGTAGGATGATAAATGTCCAACTTTGAATCTTAATGAACAATCCATGTGTACGTTGAAATAATAGGCTTTCTTCGCCGGACAAGTTGTGTCTATGGACAGAAAGTCATCTATGTTGATTCCGGTTCACCCTTTTCAGAGTGTCTTCTAACTCCACTGGTCACTGTGAAACTGGTCTCAGGCTGGTATCACATACAGTTAGACTGGTACACCGGTCACTGTGAAACTGGTCTTAGGCTGGTAATACATACAGTTAGACTGGTAAACTGTGAAACTGGTCCCAGGCTGGTATCACATACAGTAAGACTGGTCCTCTGGTCACTGTGAAACTGGTCTCAGGTTGGTATCACATACAGTTAGACTGGAACACCGGTCACTGTGAAACTGGTCTCAGGCTGGTATCACCTACAGTTAGACTGTTCACTGTGAAACTGGTCTCAGGCTGGTATCACATACAGTTAGACTGGTACACTGTTCACTGTGAAACTGGTCTCAGTTTGGTATCACATACAGTTGGACTGGTACACTGGTAACTGTGAAACTGGTCTCAGGATGATATCACATACAGTTAGACTGGTCCACGGGTCACTGTGAAACTGGTCTCAGGCTGGTATCACATACAGTAAGACTGGTACACTGGTAACTGTGAAACTGGTCTCAGGTTGATATCACAAATAGTTAGACTGGTACACTGGTCACCGTGAAACTGGTCTCAGGCTGGTATCAAATTAAATATAAATTTCGAACCTACATATACCATGATTTTCATTGACATTTAGTATTCTTTGGTTAATTTAATTTATGTTTGAGTAAGACAATTCTATTTCCTTATTATCGTCTTCATAATACTTGTTTTCAGCGTGTATCGTCAAATAGAATATACAATAGAAATGTGACAGAATACATCCATATAACATAATCAAGCTTAAATAACACACACAACATCTAAAAAATAAAATATCCGAAAGTTATTGTCCGAAATACAGGCTTCCGATTAAGGAACTTACTTATTACTCAATTCTTTATTCAGAGGCTATACTTTCGGATACCAACATTCGGATCATTCTTGCATAGCAACAGAATCCATCATGCTGAATAGTTAACAATTGCAGATAAAATACAATCATCAAAATATTTCAGAAACGATTCGCTCCAGTTTATTTTTAGTTCATGTAATGTTTCATCAAACATTGTTCGGTTCTCACATTGCAATAAAGTTCGGATATTTGCCTCATACACCTTTCTATCGTCCATTGTACCGCCGTGTTTTAAACCCCAAAAGTTCACGTCATTGAGTATGTGAACCCAGCAGTTCACGACCTTTGCGTTTTCCAATTTCGTCTCAAATGCACCTACTATATATTGCTGTTACAATCGTTACATGCTTTGAATCTTAATTTGGTATTTCTTGTTTTAAAATGTCAACGAAGCTTTTTGGCAGCTTTGGGACTTTCCTTCGTGTATCATAAAAGCGATATGTAGCACAGGCGTTTCTTTAAACATTTGGTGCTGAATTGCGATTGTAGAAGCATAAAAGTCACCAAGATTAAACATTGTATCGCAAAATAGTTTGATGTGGGAGTTTTTTAGTTGTATTAGTTTCTTTACTTCGTCAAATAATTCTTTATTTCCTATGATTACTTCCAAATCAGGCGTCGTTTTTATGCTAAGAACATAATCATTTAGTTGCGACACCAATAGATGCAAAGAAAACATTGAGTCGTGAGATAGTTTGTTTTTGTTCTTTACGTTTAATTTCAAATTTTGAAGTTGCTTCAAATTTCTCGGGGCGCTAACACCCTGCAATTTCGTCTCTGCTGACAGCTCAGATCTTATTTTTTCCAAAATGTGTTTTTCCAAAATGTGTTTCGGATTTTCATTGTTTATGACGGAATTTTTCATTTGACCCATTACAGATGGTTTTGTTCGCTTATGTATTCTGTTGTTTCGCTTCCTATTACCATGGGGAAGTGCTTGATATTGACTGTCATCACCATAATATACAATTACTGTTTTCCCATTGTAATGTTCGTCGACATATTGGAATACATGCTTTTGAAATTTGTCACTTATAATCCCTTTGTTCAATATTTTTAAAAACCTTCTTAATAACTTTACCTTCAAAATGATATTTTTGCATCCTGTTTTATTTCCAAGTGTAGCCATCTGCTCTCCAATCGTCCGGTTTGTTTATTAATCCAGAGTCGCTTAATAAAAATACACATCCGGCTTTGGGTTTAAAAGGTGGTTCCTGTGTTGTTCTGTCCGGTAATTTTGATTCTAGAATGCTCGATGCCTCCCCATACGAAATTCTACGATTAGTATTCCAAAATAACAGAACGTCAGTCCCACATCCAACAAGCTTACTTTGAAAGTTCGAAACTGTCAGCTTAGGAATGATGGGATTGGAAGACTCACATGACAACTTGCGTTGTCCCAACACAGGCGACCTTGAACCCGGCGACCCCTGCTTTCTCAACACTGATGACATCCGCTCTCCAGGCGAAGAGGACTTCCGCTGTTTCGCCGCATGCATCGGTTTATCTGAGACAAAGTTGCTTTCCCCTTGTATTCAAAAAAGGTAATTAAAATAGCAACAGGTGAAACCTGTTTCTCGCATTCTTTCATCGGTGACACTGGCAACTTCCGCTGTCCCCACATCGGCGACTTCTGCTGTCCCGACACCGGCGACTTCTTCTGTCCCGACACCGGCAATTTTTCCTGTCCCGACACCGGCAACTTCCGCTGTCCCGACACCGGCAACTTCCGCTGTCCCGACACCGGCAACTTCCCCTGTCCCGACACCGGCGCCTTCTGCTGTCCCGACACCGGCAACTTCCCCTATCCCGACACCGGCAACTTCCCCTGTCCCGACACCGGCAACTTACGCTGTCCTGCCATCCGCGACTTCCGCTGTCCCGTCGCATGCGACTTAGGCGACTTACGCTGTCCCGACAACGTCGACTCCTGCAACTTCCGCTTTCCGGAGGATTTCCTTCTGCCTGATGACCCTGGCGACCTTTGATGAAACTTTTTGCCCAGATGAGGTGCAGATGGCAGGTCAGGGACGCTTTTTTACACTCTCTGAATCAACAGCAACAACTTCACAATTAAAATTCGGTACGGTAATTGATTTCATTACTTAATTTGTTTGCATGTATTCATTTCCGTGAAAAAAATGTTCTACTGTAAAGTTCTATGCTGAGATGAAGCCCATCTCTGCCCAGGAGTCGACGATGTGCACCGAACATGGAGTGGAACTGCCACTGACTTATGTGTAACCAATCAATAGACCCCACCAGCTTGTGAAGACGGCAGTTTACTTCCACCGCAACTGCAGTCCATTCCTCAAGGAATATGGACTCCGCTTCAATTCGACTTGGTGTCTGTTCATGAAAGAGATCGCGCCCTCATGGTTGTATCTCAGATTCAAGAATACACAACTGTGGTGACAGGGAATGAAATCGGAAGTAGAGATCCTTCACTTCTTCTGCGATATGAGCTGCGGAGCTTCGTCCTATGTCGTTAGCACCAATGCCGAGAGCAATGGTCTTGATCTGCGGACCATATGAATACAGAATAAATTTGCGGACGCTATATAGAAAGTAGGAATCTGTAGACAATATGAATAAAGAAGGAATCTGCGGACGATATATACAAAGAAGGGATCTGCGGACCATATGAATAAATAATAAATCTGCAGATGATATGAATACAGAAGGAATCTGCGGACGCTATATAGAAAGTAGGAATATGTGGACGATATATACAAAGAAGGAATCTTCGGACGATATATACAAAGAAGGAATCTGCAGACCATATGAATAAATAATAAATCTGCGGACGATATGAATACAGAAGGAATCTGCGGACGATATATAGAAAGTAGGAATCTGGGGACCATATGAATTCAGAATGAATCTGCGGACGATATATACAAAGAAGGAATCTGCGGACGATATATACAAAGAAGGGATCTGCGGACCATATGAATAAAGAATAAATCTGCGGACAATATGAATAATTAATAAGTCTGCGGACGATATATATAAAGAAGGAATCTGCTGACGCTATATAGAAAGTAGGAATCTGCGGACCATATGAATACATAAGGAATCTGCGGACGATATATACAAAGAAGGAATCTGCGGACAATATATTTAACGAATGTATCTGCGGACAATATGAATAAAGAAGGAATCTGCGGGCAATATGAATAAAGAAGGAATCTGCGGGCGATATATACAAAGAAGAGATCTGCAGACCATTAAATAAATAATAAATCTGCGGACGTTATATACAAAGAAGGGATCTGCGGAACATATGAATAAATAATAACTTTGCGGACGTTATAAGGATCTGATGAAATTTCTAACCATTTGGCGTCACTTTTCTTTAATTTCAATCCCGGATCGGAAGTGGTTTCCAACCGAATTAACTTTATCCGCAAATTGTTGCCAACATCGTTTTAATTTGGCATGGGTAACCTTATCGGAAAGATTACTTTCCAATAAGGAATGGTTCTCAGCAAACTCCTTCTCCAAAACTGAAAGTTCAGAGGCTGTATAATTTGGTCCTCTTTTTCTTTTTAATCTTTTTTCAATCTCGAAGTGGTGCCTTAATTATGTAGAGTTGCTGAAAGAGTCCTGGTGCTGAGGGGTGGGTTCCATCCATAAACCAGGTATCTGAACGGCAAAGGTGTCTCAGCACTTGATCAGATCCAAAAACTAGCATCCTTTTCCCAGAGTCTGGGCCGCTGTCATGAATCAGAAAGGGCAGTCTGTCTGGCTCTCCAGTTGTAGTCCACTCCTATGGCAGCTCAAGTTCCCTTAATGAAGCTCGTTCCTTTGGTAGGTGGCCTTTCTGGTGTTGCCGAATTGTGCGCTTAACAGACTCTGTCCTCCCGACAGCAGCACGCACTTCCACTGGATGGTTCTGTACAGTGTCGGCCAGGATCTGCTGTGGGCGTCCTCTGCTGATCATTGCATTTTCCTTCATGTTGTTTCGGAGCTTTGTGGCCTTTACTGCAGCAGCATCTCTGTCGTGAGTGTGAAAGGCGGAGATCTTCACAACATCAATCTATAAACAGAAATGAATAAATTTGAACAAAAAAGTTTTCAAATTTCTTAATAAGTTTTGGAAAAAAAAATGACCGTAAGTGCTTTATCAATGTCTACACTGATAACAGAAACATATATACTGTCCATCTCTTAAGTTTTGTCAGTCCATTTTTTGCAAAATAACATATTAATTTTTGTTTGATCCTACTCAAAGTTTCCTCAATGCTTTCAACATTTTTTCAGCCAACATATGGTGAAATTTTAAATGGATCTCTCAACGAATAAATATTTTTCCCTTACACCTCAAAATAAATTTCAACCACCTTCAGCAATGTCATACATGATTATTCGAGGTGTCAAATACTTTTGAAATGGACAGTAGTTTTTGTACATGGCCACTTTTTACTTATATTCTCTCTGTTAAAAGTCTACACTGGTTACAGTACAATGTGTAGACCCATCTCAAGGCCTGAACATAATTTCATCAGTCTACACTGGATTCAGCAAAATATATATTTCATTAACATATTTTCGAGGTGTCATATTCTTTTGAAATGGACAGTAGTTTTTGTACATGGCCACTTTTTACTTTTATTTCTCTCTGTAAAAAAAAAACATAAAAAAACTATCCCCCCCCCACACACACACACGCACACTTTTTAATGTAACATTTTGTTACCTAAAAATGTTTGGACCAAGATCAAGACCTAGATACCCCAGGTCAGCCCTGACATCTTTCAAGGTAATGTCGCTTTCTCTTCCTAGCTGTCCTCTTAATGTTCTCAACTGTTCCAGCAGCCACACGAACCTGAAATGCAAGTACGAAACATTTCAATCGTGTACTATATTTGAACTCCCATTGAAAATGATTTTATTAATTACGAATCTTAAAGCTATATAAAGGGACAATTTAAAAATAGGCTTAGTGAGGCCAACGTCTTCGATTAGACGTACCATTGCGTCATCAATTACTACGTTGATTCAATACTGGCTTAGGTACAATGTTGGTGTTATCAATCCGAATTATTATTATTAGTAATATTATTATTATCATTATTCTATAAGAATACTTACCTGGGCTGGTTGCTGAGCCAATTTGTTGACGACAATCTGACCAGTGGTTCCACGACTTCCTTCCAAACGGGACCAAATCTCTTCTCTCACCTTCAGCGCCGCGACCTTGAACATGTTGGGGGCTTGGCTGTGCTCTGTCACCGACTTCACTACAGTGATCTGAAACATAAATAATGCATATCAATAAAATACACATATACAGTTTATAGAGATATATATCAAGTACTTATTCATTTGTCGGAGCCTTTTAAAAAGCCTTAAATAGCGATACTCACGTCTAAAGATGACTGCTACCTTGGCTCATTCTTCGAGGATTTGATGCGATGCCACACAGCACGTGAAGAATTGGAATTGTTACGACATTAAATAATTCAATATTCTATTCGATCAATCATTATTTACGCTTCAGTAACAGACTTAATAATAATTCACATATATTACAAAAAAAACTTGATAATTTTGCGAATTTTAGAGAAGTGTTTAGTAGGAAAAGACTCATTTATTTATGATTATCAGTACAAAGTATAATATTACTTACCTCTAGATCACTAGTTGCAATAGCACGGCATTTCTGTGAACTCCGTTGGTCACACTCCCAACGCTGGCTAACCGATGACTTGGCTTTCTTCGTGTAGCAGTGCCCCTGGTAACACAACTTCTGTCCACCCTTGTTATTCTTGATGATCTCCAGTATTGTTATATTCGAGATGTAATATGCAAGATGCAATAACGGAGATCTATTTAAGAAATAGAAAACCTCACTGAGGGCCCTATGGCAGAATAGCGATCAGCCAGGCAGCCCCAAATAGTATATGGACCTCAGCCGAAGGGGGCTGCATGCCTGGCTGGTCACTTTTCTGCCATTGGGCCTGAAGTGAGCTTTTCTATTTCTTATATTATACCGAACATTTATGTGCAGATAAATGTCAATTGAAATAAAAACAAATAACACAATATAAATGCCATCAATATTTATCAGTAACTATTAATAATATGTACCAAAACAAAATAAAACAAATTGAACAGTTACAGCACTTTACCACAAAACAAACAGGGGTTTACACACAGTAAACTGTTACAGCACTTTACCACAAAACAAACAGGGGTTTACACACAGTAAACTGTTATGTGAATAAAAATATGCCCATAAATGGCAAAGTTAACAATTCTAGAAATAACTGTTATACAACTGAACATTGCAGTTGTGGAAATTGAACACAGGGGGCAGAGTGTTACTTGCTGAAATATTAACATTACTAGTGTTTGTANCATTACAAGAATACAAAAGATGAGAAATGATCAAATAATGTTCAGCAGAATTTGTTTAATTCACTGGGAGCAGACTTGAAGAAACGAAGGCAAGTGTGAAGCGTAAGCTTTGAAATGTAGATGACTAATATTAAAAAAAAAATGAGTGCAGAGTGTTACTGGCTGCAATATTAATATTACTATTGTTTGTAACAGACAATTCTTGTGGAACCACATGAAAACTTTTATCAGACCTTGCATCCTCGGGCATGTCATTTGATTCAAATTCATGCATTCTTTGAAGAACCTTTTCAGTTTGTGAAAATGATAGTGACAGGACATCATCAAATCCATCATTCAGCTCAATACTAGAGCTATAGAGGGATCAGTGTTGTCGGTCACTTTCAAAGTGAAGTCGCTAAAGGCCTCAGACATCTGGCGTTTTTGCACGGATGTGGTATTCGGAACGAAACTTCGAACACTTGCTTCATTGCAATAGCCCGAAATGCTCATTATCTGCCTATTTCAAATCCAGCGTCACTTATTAAGGCTGTAATAGCTGTGGCATGAATGCAGTGATTTGTGTAGATATTAGAAAGATTGGCTGATTTAGAAAGGTGACTCATCATGTGTCCCAAGGTGTTTTTTCCGAGAGTTTTTTTTTATACCATACCATGGAGTCATCAGTAAATGAATCAAGTGGTCTCTGGAATAATGCTTCACACTCAGGGTTGTGCTTGGCCATGTATTTTTAGCTCGGCTGTTTTTGAAGAAAACGCAAGGTATTGTCATAGCCCTCTATCTCATGGAGCTGCACATTTTGAGTGGTGAAAGGTCAAGGTCATCCTTCAAGGTCAAAGGTCAAAAAAAATATTATTTGTTTTTGGTTTTTCATGTGTATCTTATCAACTTGCACATTTTGAGTGGTGAAAAGTTCAAGGTCAATGATGACCTTCAAGGTCTAAGGTAAAAAAAAACAAAATCCAAGCACCCACAGCCGAGCGTTGGCATCCGTTGACAGTGCTCTTGTTTTAAGCTTGCAACAGGGCACATTGGGTTTCCTGGTTTTGCATACATCCAGACCTTGTTGTTGTCAACAGCTCTGTTGATTCCCTGATGATTCTTAGTTGCCAAAGGATTCTTCTGCACAACATATTCTGTTCCTGAAACAATGATTAAAAAAATCAATGTACAACATGTAGATTACTGTCTAAATAACATATTTTTCTATGTAATTTATTCAGTAACTAGTTGAATATAATTTGCATTCAGAATAAATCTGTATCATGAAACTCCAGTCTGTAAAATTCATATAAAAAACAAATGACAAAAATAAATTATAACATCTTAATTTTGATTTATAAAGAAACATTCAAAATATACCAGTTAAAATTGACATGTAAACATCTGACTATAAAATTCAAGTAAAATCTTCAACTTTTCATTACATTTTCCCCCAAGGCAAGAAGTTTGATATTATTCAATAACTTTGTAAAAGTGAAAATTTGTAAAAGCCATTGATCCACCTGATAGCAATATCTGTATGTACTGTTCAAACAATAAAGAAATGTTGTTGTTTTTATGCCCCCGAAGGTGGGCATATAGTGATCGCACTGTCCGTCTGTCCTTCTGAAACTCCGTCACACTTTGCGTTTAGATTTCGAAAAATGTTCATTACTTCTATGTCGCTTCACATGTAACCTTCATATTTGGTATCAGGGATTTCAATAGATTTTAAAAACAAGGAGTCAATGACCCCTGGCCTGAAATTTTGAGGAGTCAAATTGAAAAATGTTGGGGTCAATTTTGAAGCGCAAAAATAGGTGTACAAGAATTGTGTTTTTGTCTGTATTATTCAATTTTTTTTAATGACATAATTTGCATACAAAATGATTCATATAAAGGAACACAATACTATTGCTAACCCGTTAATTCCCCTTATTACTGGTATCAACTTATTTATAATTCATTTAACTAGCACCATTACTACTTTTGTTCACTATAAATTACTTGCAGTTATTCACAAGTGTCACTTCCTAGGTAAATGTATTGGCCAACAAAAATGTAGTTGTTGTTGTTGAATTAGTCGTAAATTGACGTATTTTTTTTAAAGTTTCAAAGGGACTTTCTCATTGAGTTTATTTATTCCACTGTGAGTTTTTCATTCTAAAAAATACATGTACCAAGTTGCAATTTAGGTACAAGACTTTTGCAACACGCACGCTTTCCATGCGTGACAGTCGACAGCAACAATTTCGCGCTCTTATTAAAACACGGGTTTTACAAGGCATTCATGTATAGTGATTGGTGTACGCTGTTGATGGAAATTTGTACCAGCAAATAATGTGGCTGTAGAAAAACGATATGCTTCAGTTTTATAAATGGACATGATGAAATATACATGTACTGAAATTGAAGTGTTGCCGCATAAAATTGTAATACGGGTATCGTTTTCACAACTTTCTCGCCATAAGTAATCAATTGCTCACCATAAAGGTGTGATGATGATGCTCGGCACCGTCTTTAAAGTACTTTTTAAATACCGAATTACAACTTTCACAAACAATTAATCCGAGCCGAGTTAACACAGTTCACAAACGATTGTGTAACGGTTACGATTTAAGCAATTAACTTAGTCAATGACGTGACATGAAATACATTTAAAGTTCTCAATTCGCTAGACGCTACCCGCTAATCGGCGCCACTTCAAAGGGCTGCTTTGAACTTTCATGACCACGTGCTGTATTGTGTAAACTTATTTCGCAAAAAGTACGGCGCCGTGTTCGTTGTCGCGTTAATTGGTCTTTCCGATATAAACAAGTGTTGAACTCGCAGTTTGGATTCAAGTGTTGACAATTTATAATACGGGCCAAAAAGAAACTTTGAGTGTATGTCAATTAATAGTTGCTCGTTTTGTTTACAAAGAAATTAGTCAAAGGAGTTGTGTTTGGATTGTATTATGGATTATGCACCATAATTCAAAGGAACTGTTTTAACGGCATATGCATGTGCTTCTTATTTCTCTTTAAACGATGACATGTTTATTGGAAGAGATTAGATAAGATAAACGACGCCTGTGGTATCCCCTCTATGTAATGACCGAGTTTCCTATACTGGGGCATGAATGTCAATCAGAAGCATAAAGGGATTTACATCATGGAAATATGGTTAGATGTATACTGACTGACGCGCGGGTCAAATTTTCGGTGCGTCAAAATGACGCACGGCAGAAAAAATGGTCGGGTCAAAAACGAGTCATTTTCAAATTGCTCGCGTCAAAATGCAGGATTCTGCGTCTATTGAAATCCCTGCTGGTATGCATGTGTATCTCATGGAGCTGCACATTTTGAGTGGTGAAAGGTTAAGGTCATCATTCAAGGTCAAAGGTCAAACAAAAAAATCAAAGTGGCGCAGTAGGGGGAATTGTGTTTCTGACAAATACCGCTCTTGTTTAAAAAAAAGCATAACTATGTCATTCACTGTGAGATTTTAAAATTACTCCGTACATTTGTTCACAATCATTGGGCGGTGTGTCATGCGAAAGAATTACGTCGATATCACCAAGGTCAAGGTCACACTTGGAGTTAAAAAGTAAAAAATGGCCATAAATGAGCTTGTCCGGGCCATAACTATGTCATTCATTGTGAGATTTTAAAATGACTGTCCATTTATTTTGTTCACAGTCATTAGACGGCGTGTTATGCGAAAGAAATCAAGAGTTCAAAGGTCAAAATGGCCATAAATGATAATGGCATAATAATTCTTAAACATAGATTAGCTTCTCTTTTCTTGTGAATACAGCATGCAAAATATTCTGTGTCAATGCAGCATGTGGGGGTAGACGTCACGTCTGTGACAAAGCTCTAGTTTCAGGGGGCATCAGTATTTTCTTCTTATGAAAACTGTATGGATTATCAAGGCCTACATTTTGTTTTCTGTTGTTGAATACAAATGGTCAAGGCTTTGTGTTGTTGTTTTGCTTGGTATCCCAGAGTATGAATGACCATTGCTGCCTGATTTTGGACTCAATACATCTTGATGGAGATGGCATCTTAAAAAGTGCCCTTGAACTTCTTCTATATTTAACTGGCACAGTTGTGTCCTTGAACTTCTTAACTACAGGAGAAACAGAATGAATAATTAATAGCTTTGTTCTATTCTCACTCTTCTTTAGTTCTTTCATGTTCTTTTGTAAATTCAACTTCATTTCTGATAGTTTGTCAAATATTTTCAAACATAAGTACAAACCAACAAATGTTCATGTCCTACTTTCACAAGGTATTCAATATTGCAGCCCATACATTCAAACTGTTTTTTTCAGTAGTATGGAGCGCATAGCAACATTACGTAAGTTTTTTTAATGTTCTTGTGATGAACGATTACAAGTCAGACAGGCCCTCACTGACTTTGCTGGATTTGCTGTTTCCATGGCTACAACAAGACAAAAACATACTATTAACATGATCTGAGCATGACCTTTTCACAGGCTTGTGGTCTTTAAACTGGATATTAACCACCGCATGCCACATCAAGTTTGTTAGATACATAAACTATATACAAACGATGTTTAAGCATACACTTAATACAGCATGATTAAAGCAGGGCTTTTTCATGCTGATTTTATAGCCTTTATTCGGTCATATTCCCAATGGCAAAACATACCTTTTTTCCCAAATCCAGTAAAAAAAAATCTTCAGTTCTGGCTTCAAGTTTCTTAATATGACTTTCTAATTTTGGCCTTTGCTTTGATGCCTCGCTAATTTCTTTTCCCCTTATCTTTAAATCGGTTTCTAATTTTCTCAACTTTTGTTCTTTTTGTTTCAAACCTTGAGCTGCTTTGAGTTGGTCACCCTGATTAGTATCTTGAGCTGTTGCTGTTACAGGTTGAGTTCTACCATTGTTTACCTGTAACGCCCTATCCACTTTGTTGGATTGTTCCTAGACATGTGATACAGGTAACTGTAAAATTTAAAAAGTCCTAATCAACACATTTATTGTGACAGATTGCTTTACATATGTCACAGCATTTTTCATTCGATAAAATTATTTGGTTGCAGACATAACAGGTTTCAGTTATTTCTGGGGTTTCATTTCTATTCGATTCTTCCTGTACGAGGGCTTTCACACTATCCTTCAATGCAAACCTTGGTCTTGCAGGAATAACTAACGATTGCTGATCTGTTACTGGGTTTGTGTCATTGCCTGCTTTCCGGGTAACTGTAGTATATAGCTTTGTGTTACAGGTAGATTTAACAGAATCCTCAATGTTTACCTGTGACTCCATATGCTTAATACACACCACGCAAGTAAAGTTGGTTTCTAGGGTTTGGTTCATAATGTCTTTCAATTCTTCTTCACTCACGCCATCACGTTTCAGACAGTTATAGTGAATCCAATGACTTTTCCATGTGTGGTTCTTGGAACACTCCACACCATTTTTTACATTTATTTTACATTTAATACACGGACACTTTTCCTTAACTTTTTCTGACGTTACTGTGTTGTCTACACTTTTTTGAATAGATCATCTATAGTCTTACTTGTACAGTTCTGGTTAACATGACCTGCTGGTTTATTGTCTCTCATCGCGCATTCAATGCTTTCCGCCAACTGTTCGTTAGTACAGGCAACGTCCACTGGTCTGCCATCCACTCGAACCTGCTGAACCAACCCCTGAATATGTTTCAAATGATCGTCTATAAACAAAGATACATTTATCAGAAATCTACTACGTGTATTATAGATATTCAACGTATAACTAGCATGTCTAATAGCGTACATGACAATTTTCTTTCCAGATCTATCATAAGTTGTATCAATGGTAGTTTCATTTCACACTGGTTCATTTCCATAGAAAAACAATTAGGCAGTTTTCAAAAGTTCAAAAGTAGTTACTTCACATTCAATACGTTGAGTGCAATTTGCGGCTTCTAACTGTTTTGCTAATTTACCGTTCACTGTAAGGCTGTATTCAATAGACCTTTGTATGTTGCCCAGTGTCTGACCTTCAGGGGAGTTGCTAAGAGACTGCAGCCTCTTCCAAATTGCAGGCCTTGAGCCGTCTTTTTCCTCTGGACTGTCCGCACTTTTTCCGCCATGCTTGCAATACTAACCAGACCAAACTTCCACATCAGAATTCCGCAAACGTTGAGCTAAGAAAAGCTTAGACAGCGATAGAGGTAAAATGCGTGTTGAGCATAAAATTATTTAAAAAAAAGTGTACCTTTCCTTTTTATGCCCCCGGTAGGGTGGCATATAGCAGTTGAACTGTCAGTCCGTCCGTCCGTCTTGTCAGTCTGTGTGTCCGTCCGAAAACTTTAACGTTGGTCATAACTTTTGCAATATTGAGGATAGCAACTTGATATTTGGCATGAATGTGTATCTCATGGAGCTGCACATTTTGAGTGGTGAAAGGTCAAGGTCATCCTTCAAAGTCAAAGGTAAAAAAATAAAATGCATATGTATCTCATGGAGCTGCACATTTTGAGTGGTGAAAGGTCAAGGTCAGCCTTCAAGGTCAAAGGTCATTTTTTTATTTAAAAAAATCAAAGCGGCGCAATAGGGGGCATTTTTTTCTGACAAACACATCCCTTTTTTTTTTAAGTGACTTTTAAATTTAAAATCTGGTTTAATAACGTTTGAATAGGTTGCATATTATTAAATTGATATTTATAGGACAATGTCGGCCCGATGTCGGCCTGTTGTTTTAAAAATACTTAGAATTCGACAGTTGAAAGTATGATATTGTTGCGTTCCGTGCGATAGTAAATATAACTTGGTAGTGTGTAATCTTCAATGAATCGACAGACAACGTTTCCGTGTTCACAAAAAAAATTCATGTAATATATGAACACAAATTACTATGGAACGATATGTTTAGTCAAATTGTAATTCAACAGTATGTTAAATAGCTCCCGTTCACACGCATTTGACTATGAGTGTGCAGTATCTAAGCTATACATTTAATTTGGTTAAAACAATCTTCATTGTTTACATTGCGTCGATCAACTTAGAATTAAAACACTGCGAGACCAACATAGACTTCAATGTGACGCTATAATGCATAATAATTGTCTTATTCTTTATATTAGCTTTAACATTACAAGTATTAGTTTAAAATATTCAAAATAATCTCATGATGAATGTTATTTTATTATTTACTTCAACAAAGTGAATGAGTTGCCTTTAAAATGTCGCGTTGGAAACTGAAACTTACTGAAATATTAGTCCATTACATACTAAGAGCTCTAGGTCGACCCAAAACATGGTCGATGGACCAAAAACATGGTCGACCAAACGCTTCCGACCTACCGAAATGTTAATGTCGACCCAAATGATGGTGGACCAGACGCTCACGACCAAAATTATTGGTTGATGACGTAGAATGTGATACAAGTATTCTACAGTTCCTAGGCAACGCCGGAAGCAATATGGCGGATGAAATATTTTCCGATTTTAACAACAAAGTATTTTTTTAAATTAGCTGTTAAAAACCATTAATGACAAACAGCAAAAATATGGAATATATTGCCTAGAACCTGATCTATCTAGTAAGTACCATGAAATTAACGTAACTTGACTTTTAAACTGATATTTAAAAATCTTAAAGTCAGACATTTCTCGACTAAACAATGTTACCGTGGACATGAAACGAAGGAGAATTTACACTCGAGTATGAAAGAAAACATTCATTAAAGACTAAGATAACCTGATTTTGGATATAACTGGAGCTTTGTTCTGGATCTTAGGAAAATTGTGCTGTTATAAATTACTGGAAGGACTAAACAATGCCTTCTTGTGAATTGTATCAGTAACAATCTACGAAGCATGAAAGGAAGGTAAGTTAATTGTTTAGAATAATTAATTAATCACTACCCATAGTAGAAGTTGTATCAATACCCCCTGGAACAAAAAGGCCAAGTTCCTGCGGCCTTACACGTTTGATACTTGAAATGAGTGTTAATATTCATAAATTCAATAGCGTAGTTCAAAAATCGACCACATCAGCACATTTTCTAATTAATACCTTAAGCATAAAAAATTAACTGCTTGACGTAATTAATTAAGTGTCCTTTGCAAAGATAAAAACGGCAACAAAACAAATATTAACAATCCTAACTAAAAAACAGTTTGAACAATAAACAGGCAATATCTTTACTGCGGCCTATGTCTTAAATGATGGGAGGCCTGCACACTAAATTGCATAATTCTACATGTACAAATGTATATTCCTCGTCGTGATTGTTAATGTTAATGAGTTTTTTTCCGTAGAATAGAATCGCCATCCGTTGAATCTGTCTGTCGTAGAGCTGTCCTCATACTACATTCAATATGTCTGACCTCTTGAAAGACATCTGAGGCTCTTCTGGCGGCATCGACTGAGGCTCTGGTGCTTTCATTGATAACCCATGACAGCCTTCGTAGCTCCGTAATGAGCGTGTCCTCACCATCTACCTGGGTGGATTTATCAGCTACCTCGGCGGATACCTGTGTTGCAGCGGTATTGACCCCCCTGGATGAAAACCTGGGGCGTGCGTCTGTCAGCCTTTGGTGTGTTCAGGATCTCGTCTAAGAAAGGCCTGCCAGGGGGCCAGACGATGAGCGGTGCCGATGTCCGGATAGGCGACTGTGTTGAAGTGAAGATCCTGCTTGTGTGGGGAAAGGTTGTGAACCTGGTGATGGCCGGTACCTCAGGCATACTGTAGAACGTCAGCTCGGGGGCCTCCATCAGCATTTGCGCAATCGGCAAAGATAATTGTGACTTTACAAAGTTCAAACACCGCACCCAATCAGGACAGCGAGTAATTTCAACCAAGGTATTGTAGTCTTTATCACCGGCGCAAGCCTTGCCTTGGCAAAGACACGCTCACATTTACACGAGCACTCGTTTGAATGATGCACATACAATATTGATGAGTATGCACTTTCAGATGCATCACAAAAACACAGAAGTTTATATTCAATGTCTATAGAGTCAGGAAGACCAACACGTCGATTCACTTTGGTGATTGGAATGTTCTAAAAGTCTGAATATTTGTCATCCCATATCTTCACATCTTCATCACCAAGTTTTTTATTCCAGTCAATTTGTCTGTTCCATAGTTGTTGGAGAAAAACCTTTCAACGAAGTGTCACAGGACAAAACAATCCCAACGGATCTAACTTCGTCGCTTCGTAACGACGGTTTGATGTGTAGATGAAGGCCCACATATTGTTAGTCTGCTGGGTGGTTGTCGGTGGTTCAGTGGGTGTTGGGTGGTCTGTTGGAGGAGTACTAGTAGCTGTCATGACCGTGGTTGTGGAGGATGTGACCGTTACAGTGGTCTTCAGTTGCTGGTTAGTGGCTGATTCTGTAATTGTTTCAGAAGTTGTTCTGAGTAGTGGTGATTGTCTTGCGGTCGATGGTGCTGAAGTGACTTCTTCTGTTGGTGCAAACAAACTATCTTGTGGTGTCATAATTGAGTTTTAATTTGCTAGACATAACTCTATTAGCTAAGGACAGAGCGAAACACAGACATATCATGTTGGCAAATAAAAACATATTGACTTGTTATAACGCACAAGTCAATTAAAAAATGCACTTTGACCTGACTTGATGTAAGTATAATAAGAAGCAATACAATATAAAAAGATATTGAACATGAAAAGATATGAACACAACAGCAAATAGTTTTAGTCATTTATCAGTGCAGATTTTGTTCGTTTGTTCTGCTTAAACATCTTAAACACGTTACTTTTTATACATTATACATGGCTGAACACACACACACACACACACACACAAACACACACGCACACACACACACACACACACACACACNCTATTGATAATAGTTTGGCAAACAGACAATCCCTGTCCACCCCATCAAAAGCTTTCATAATATCAATGAAGCACGTTGCTAGTCTTTCTGCCTTTCTTTTGCGATTGGAACACAAAGTGAAAAGGATGATCTGTGCAAGATCTAAGTTTGCTGGAGCAATTTTGCTCATCGACAATTATTTCGTTCTTGTCAAGGAATTTATGTGAAACGGATGTTCAGAACACTTGCGAATATTTTGCTCTAGACCGGAAGTAGGCTAATGCCGCGAAAATTTAGCGAAAATTTTGCGGTATACGTGGATCGCACGTGTTGAGCTTTGGGAGTGGCTTGGTTATTGACGCGGACCACATAGAGGGCGTTTTCCTGGAAGTAAAACATTTATAAACAGTTCGTAGTGCAGATGGTAGGAACTTTCAATTTAAAGACTTCGTACGGAAGCGAGTTCAGTCCTCGCCGCATGCTTTACCGTTTTTGCAGTTTGATAGAGCTTTTATTATCTCAGTCACGCTTTTTGTTGCATTGAGCAACGAGTTCGAATTAGGTAATTTACATGTTCAGCCTCCGTGAACTGTTGTTTGAAATCCAACTTAAACTTTTATAATTCCTCGTAAAATTGTTCATCAAAGCTAACGCCTTCGCATGCTTTCGCTTTATCAAAAAAAAAAGGAATTCTCTCCACAATTTTAAGGACACTTTTATTGCATATAACCATTTTACCGTCTTTGTCGAATGTTTCCATGGGTATTTGGGGGTCTCGTCTAGGGCCTAGCGCTTTAATATGGCGCCGAAATTATTTTGGGTTTCCCGTGCATATAGTTTCAAGTTCAATTTGTTTCAACCTCTCACACTTGCTTACATCTTTTAATTTCCCTTTCAAAACAACGTTTCTTTTATGTATTCAGGCGCATATATTCAAGTTTGTTTCGTTCGGTACTGTTACACTTTAGAAATGCATGTTCACTTTCACACACATCTTTGAAAAGAGAGTCAAGGTTACTATTTCACCACGGTTTCGATTGATGGCGGAAGCCCTTTTTTGATCGTTTTGACATGTCACTGTGTTTTACTTTTTCAAGAGAGGTTTCATAGTATAAGTAACCCGCTTCTCTATATAAATTATTGATGTCACTTATGTGCAAATTACACGTTTGTATTCAATCGATCATGTTTATCAGTCTGTTGTTTTCGATAAACTGCGCTGGTATTGACACTTTATTAAACCGCTTCCCATTTATTTGCTTATTATTATTATCGGTGCCCTTTTCGTTGGCTCTGTTTGTTACATTATTGATTAAAGTTTAAACAGTCATTTCGCACCATAGTGCAGAGTGGTCAGGCATTGCGCAATCCGGTTAAATGTCGTACTTATGGCTAAGCTGGTTATCGGTATGTACATCGAATAAATAAATAGATCGACGTTCGAATGTGGGGTGAATATGTAGTCTACCACTGCTTTACCGTGACATGTTCATATTCCGAAGAAGTTTTTCCATTTAATACGCACAGTTTCGCCACTCTTAACAATTTTATAAATGATTCACTTCGCCTGTTTTTGTAAAGTCAATTGCTTTTCTGACATTCACATGATCTATATTTACGATGGTGTCGTTTAAATCCGAAATTCGTCAGTTTATATCACCGCAAAACAATGGGCATCCGCATTTGAGTGTAGGTATACACTACCCGTGAGATGATGAAAGAGTTCGTCTACGTACTGGCCTCGTTCTGAACCTTCAGGGTATGCTACATACAATGTCAGCGATAATTTCAAACGATGCTTGTAAGTAAGCTTGAGGCTTAGGATGCCTTGGAATATTCTGCAAGCACACGTTAATTAACAATTTTCTTCCATCGTACTTTTAATAAGAATCGCAACGTCTCCTGGTCCAAATGATGCTGTTTTCTTAATATTTTCCTTGTTAAACAAATATGGCCTGTAGTTCTCTATTGAAAAAGTATCCTATTATCTTAATATAACTTAACTTCGCTTAATAAAAATATATTAAATACGGCATTTACTTATTTCTATTTGACGTATTATGTGTTGTTATATTATGTAGACATATACTTAACTTTAAACAAAACACATTTTAAATATTAAATACGGCATGAAACAATTTCTTAAGATTTTTTTATTTCGGTTGTTTTATCATGTAGAATTATAATAAACTTTACACAAAGCATATTTGGTTAATAATTAACAACAACCACAAAATGTATCAGATATTTAATTATACATTTTTAGTTTATATTATAACATTATAAGAGAGAAGTAGCTATAACAAGGTACAAACAAAGAAGAAAAGACGATAAGTATATCAAATTATAAAAAAACTGTTTTAAATACTAGGAGTGCTTATAAACGAATAATGAACATGGTATTTCACCCTATAACGCTGTTACCAATTGACGAAGGCGTACAACATCCTTTTAGTCATGTAAAAATATCTGCTTTTATTCTGAAATCAATGTAAAGGTAGACAAATCCCGTGCGATTTTATCGTACATAGTTGCGTTTCCTTAGTAAAGGTTACTGTCTTGAAATAAATGTCAAACTGGCAAGCACTGCATACAAGTAGCAGTGTAAACATCGTTATATAAATTATGACGTATTCAATGCTTGACATAAGCGACTGCATCAGTCTTCATTAACCCATTTATGCCTAGTGTACTCTCCCATCCTTCTAAATTGGATCAATTTATTTCCAAAATTAGGGATGTCTAGTATATTTATTTCTATATTTAGAATATTTATTACAGACATTCCTTGAAGCAAACAGCGCAGACCCTGATGAGACGCGCATCATGTGGCGTCTCATCTGGGTCTACGCTGTTTGCCAAGGCCACTTTTCTAGACGCTAGGCATAAATTGGTTAAGGCCTTCACCTTTAAGTTTTCCTCTTAAAATAGAATGTTTAAATTATAATTTTATTCGCTTAGGAATGACCCCGTACGGTGTGATTGTAGGGTCTTTAAGATTTAAATATTGGTCGAGATAAATGTTCTACTTGGTATCTTACTGAGTACCAGTTAAATTTTTATCCCAGTAACAAGTCTGGGTTGAAATACAGCATGTTGTGACATGATTGTATGTTGAAACACAATAAGAATTGTTCGTATTTATATATTCAAATCAAGGACAAAAATGAATTGAGGAATTATATAATTTCTTATGTTCCTCGACCATATATAACGTAGGTAAAAACTATAAAATCTAAATATGTGTAAATCCGGTGAGTATTTCCAACATAATTAAACAGCTACAAATATAGCACATATGTACATAAATATTCTTGCCACACCATCATTCCGTCATCCCTAATAACTTCCCTTGGTATAAACAAAGATTGAAGTACAATTGATTACAAACAGGAACCGCGCGCATTTCGTCTTTGACGATATTATGTTTATTGACGTCATGCCGTCATTTGATGTTCGAATGATTTTCAGCCATTTTCATTTTTTATGCTTAAAATCAATCAAACAAATGCAAAAATGATTGGATACATAGAATGTCAAGAAAGTGTCGAAAACAGTTATGGTTATTTGCTCTAAGCTGCTAATTCTCGTTAATTAATTTTCTAACCTAAAATAGTATTCTCTGTAGATAATATTTTTAAAAAAAACATATTCCAATCTAGGATTGAAGGATGCTTTCTTATTGGGTGCGTACAGCACATGCGGCGCGTATCATACAACCTATAAGCGCACACCAGAGGACGAAAAAGATCCAGTCGATCGTAACCATGGCGACAGAGAAGTTCAACATCGTTTGATGACAATCTTTCGTGCATCCGGTAGTAATGTTCTGGGTGCATGGGACGAAATCGTCGGCCTTCATCTTCCCATAGTTCGGATAAATCCAGATAGTTCCTTCAATGCAGAAAAAATATATAAGGATGCAACAACGACTATCATGTAATTGTGTTGAGACGTCAGATAGAAAGACGCCGATACTCAATACCTTACGTCTTATCAGTCAATCATAATAAGTACATCGACTCAATAAGGAGCAACCCTTTCTTTTTCAAAAACTCATGTTAAAATTGATTTTTTGTGTAAATCGTCCTAAATACCGCACTTCGTATAAAAACAACTGATGACCAAGAAATCGGTAGCATTTAGCGGTACTAGACGCTTCTTTAAAATACATATGACCATTTAATGAGACAATATAAAACAGTTACACAGATTTAAGCAAATTTCAAGAACATTTGTGATCAAGCAACTTTAAACACACCACTATATTACCAATGTAAAGCTACATGAATAAAAAACAAACCACAGATAAGCCAAGCCAAATTGAACAGTAGTCCGATGATGCCGAGGATCATTGCGCAGCCACCTCCGCTTTGCTCGCCCGAGTCATCATTGTTGCGCCTTCCAGAGCAACCGAAAAAGACTGGGGCCACACCACTTACGATAAGCCAAACAGGTATCATGTGCTCCAGTGGGCAGTCGTGCAAGTGTATGGCACCTGTAATGTAACGATTCATAAATTCATTTGAAGCGACAGGCTTTTGTTTATTTGGAAATTAAACCCTTTGGGTCTCCCATTTGAATACAGAGTGTACCTTCCACTATGCAAGCTACCCTAGGGCTGCGGACTTGACCTCGCCCGTACAAAGCTTGTAGTGTGTTCAGTTACCCATGACTATATTGGCTGACCTCGCCCGTAAAAAGCTTGTAGTGTGTTCACTCACCCATGACTATCTTGTCTGACCTCGCCCGTAAATAGGTTGTAGTGTGTTCACTCACCCATGACTATCTTGGCTGACCTCGCCCGTGAATAGCTTGTAGTTTTATCACTCACCAATGAATTTCTTGTCTGACCTCGCCCGTAAAAAGCTTTTAGTGTGTTCACTCACCCATGACTATCTTGGCTATGCCGAATCCAAGTCCTAGGAATACGACGATGACCAGGCAGCAACATGCCACTGAAACATACGAGCAGCAAAAACTTGTCAAATACGTATGCATATAATTACAATTCATTTATATAAGATGGCCGCGATCAATTAACCACATGCTTTGGTGAAAACATTGGTTCATTATCTATAATTTAGTTGTTAAAAAATATTAATAAGATCGTCTAGAATGGTGGGATAGGGATAAACCCATTCTAACTTAAGTATCAAAGTTATATAATTTCTAAATAACTGCCTTCTATAACTATGTGTGAAATGTTACAATTAATAACAGTCAATTTAAATTGAAACCCGTTGAATTGCTTTCAATACATGTTTTTCATTCAAATCATTCATGCGAAATAGCCCTATTACTGAAATGGACACAAACTACAAGTATGTTATCATTTTTTACATAGCAGTTTTGAAATTCGTTTCACATCTAATAAATTATCTTCCAGCAGTAGTTCAGACATATTAACTGTTTAATATGTATTTCCTCACAATCAGATTTTGCAAAACATGTTTCATTGCATTGGAAAAGTATATAGCAAAATTAAAGAGCTTATAGTGTATGCAAGGAATTCCTTCTAAAAATGCAAGATTTACATGTTGTGTAAAACCATCATAACATGTAATAAACGTTTGAAAGGGACATTTGTTTTGTACAGTAAACAATTTCCACACAATTATTAAATTTTAATTAAATTTTAGTCGTAAAGGTTTATTCAAGTGAAACTTAAACTATGTTTATATTCTAATGTCTTTCAAGACAAGAAATATGTAAAATAAACATTATAGAAGATGATCATAATTTGTTTGCGTGATAATAGACTGCAATTCAAGCATTTGACAGTTCACTAATTCAGGTAAAGGGTAAAAATATTATTACAGAAAATACGTCATATATACACGTGTTATTGTTTATTAAATTTAAAAGCTCTATGTACATACTTGCAGCACCACATATCGCTAAACCCTCGCCTCCTTTTCCTCGTGCCATGCTAGAATATCCTTAATTTCGGTAATAGTAAATAACTCCGAGATTTAAACTACTCTGCACAAGTCCCGTCTCTCAACTAGCGATCAATGTTAAACTTAGATAATCAGTCGATAGTGAAGTCTTCATAATAGGCAAATATCTGTTGACGCGCAGTTTTAAACCGACTTTATCTTCCTATATGTTATAGGATTACCTTAACATTTCCTTCATACACGAGTGCGTGTCAATTAATCTTTAACCCAAATGGTGAAATATCGTCGATAATCAATAAGTATATACCTATATGGGAGAGAAAACATTATACAAATATGAACCGTGTGATGTCAGCCATCAAATTAAAATTGGCATCCACCTGGGTCAATATGAGTTTTGTTGTGCACCATCACGCGTTATTGCAAATTGAAAGTCCATACGTATTTTTTGTATAACGTATTTGATACAGAACAACGGATTAACCAGTACAAAAAATATGTATTCGTTTAAATTCGTTTAAATTAAAATATTGAAACAAAAAGACAAATAAACAAGCAAATTCGTTACATTGTTATTCCCAGCCAAAAAAAGTTTGTTTATGGATGGGTGCAGCCTAGCAGGCACCTTTCATTCTTACATCTTTCTTTATCTGATGTCCGAAGGTCCGACTTTATCAGCAGAGCCCAACGTTTCATCGAGGGTAAAGAGGAGTTTCGGCCTCTTCCAACGCCCCATAACCCAGCATATCTTCTCGACATTACCTTATTGTTAGCATGTATCGCATTATCCGCTTTTGTTGACTCAATGTGAAGGAATATAACACTCTGTTCATAATATACAACGAGTAAAGGTGTTCATAATTTGCCCTATTATACTGGCGTTCACGTTTACAAATAAATAAAGTATCATAAGAAGGTGTTAAAGAGGTTCACTACCCTCTTCTGAATGTTGCCCCTTATCCACCCTCTCCGTTATGGTACCTGTATCTCTCCATTTAACAGAATGTTTTGATAAACAGAGGCACAAAACATGAAACAAAACATGAAAGAAAGCTTACATTTATGAGGTTAGTTGTTTGAAAATATTACGCCCACGGAACATCAGCATCATTTACTACGTACTAGTTTTGTATAACGAATTCTTATTAATACGGCTTGTGATACGCAGATTATATGAGCATTTTGCATACATTCGATTGACTCTAGAAGTTTAAAACTCGAGCAGTGTGGCTTTCCAAGTCAAACTCTAAATGCGTATGACCGGTTACCATTTACAAGCACACAATTTTAATTTTGCAATCTGACAACTTGTTACAACTCGATTATGAATTTTGGAAGCGTAAACGTACTCGTATTAAGGATTTTTGACGACCCATTTAAAGTGAGTTTAATGTCTGCACGTGGGTGTAAACCAAACGTTGGTGTCTTACAACAAAGTGTGTCATGTACTATGCTGTTGAACCCCTGCATTATCATAGGGACCATGTGTCTACCTAACTTTGGTATAAACATAGCGCTTTCGATGGTTGTTTTTGGTGATTATAGAATTTAAGTGGGTAACAGTGAAACATTATCTTGATACTTCCCCCTATTTTTCCTCCTTATCCTCCTCACCACCGTTACCACCAACATCAGCATTGTCATGATCAACAACATAATCCTCATATTCATACTCATTCTAACATAATATGACGTTTATGAGCAGCAGAACAATGCCATTGGAAAATTGTTCAATACAGAGGCATACACACGACATGACATTTTCGCGCATGCTTTGCAGAAAAAACATAATGTTAAATTAGAGCTGGTGTAACCTATACTACGAAATTAGAAGCTTTGACTGAACCGTATATGTCATCAACATGGTGCTGAACATGTATGCTTCTGCGATTTTGTTTTTAAATTGTCAATCATTTGTATTTTGTATTATATTTAATAAGGCCCAGGATTAACACGGATCTCTTGTAATAATGTTTTTTTTATAACAAATATGCAAGAACTAATTTCAAAATATGTATCTTAAATACAAATCATTAGCTATGAGAGAAGACACCGAGCATACGGAAAGGTAAATTGGACCTTACACATTTTCTGACATTACCTAGGTTTATTAGTTTATTCAAGTCTCACCCAATACATGTGTTATACAACATATATAATCCAAATATTCAATGCAATATAACAACTTGTACCAGCCAAACTAAATCAGATTTACAGGAGACTATTGTACACAAATAACCAGTAAAATTAGTATTTCTACTTACATATCATAAAAGGCAGATTACCATTGTTAACCTTAAATTAAGAACTGCTCTAAAAAGGAAAGGACCTAAGAAACTGAATTTTGTAAACCCTGGCACTATCGCGGACAAAAAAAATATATATATATGTCATAAGATCACATTTATATAGTTTGCATACTCGGTAACAATATTTGTTAGCATTTGTATCATGATAAACGTTCATAATATACCGTTCTGTTTCATTATAAAAGTGAAATAGCAACAAAACATAACAGAAATTGTTCACCACTGTTTTTACTTATTCAAAACAACAAATAGTTATGTCAAAAAAAACAGCATGACACAGTAGTTCAATGACCAGAATGTTTCGTGATATCAATTAAATTTCATTTTAATTAGCGTTTGAAATATCTATATTAACGCAAAAGTGACCTCCCGGTAATGTTTCGTGTTGAAATATAACGGAGAGTGACATGAGCGGTAACGGAGAGGGTGTGTTTGGGGAAATAAATAACAGAGGGGGTACTGGAACACTTAAACACCGTGATATATGTCAAAACTGATCAACGACGGAAATAAACTTAATTGACAACCCCCTCTACACAATAAGTTTAAAATTGATTCCTTTCATAGTTTTCGAGATATGCTCCGAACCAAATTTAAATATAAAATTCAACAAGAGGGCGATGGTGGCCCTTTATCGCCCACCTGAGTAGTATTAACGTTATGCAAGGGTTGTTAATGTTGTTTTGTGAAAAGAAAGGGTTTGTTGTTTCGGCAGATATATACATATAGGCGTTATAAGTAGTTGTGTGTTTGTGTGTGTTTATTCTTTTTTTAAATAGACATTTGTTACCCATTGCGACAAAGCTATATTTTGGATGAAAGTAATATGACGAAAGTAATTTAATAACGAGCATCAGCAAAAGAAAATGGAAGTACGTAAATTGTGTTCAGCTTTGAGATCATGAGATAAGCATCTTAGCATCTTTGGATGTTATAGGGGATGACTTGTTAAAACATATTTTTGCAAGAACAGCTTTTGACACGGAAAACAACTTTATTTTTTCAATAGATTTTTATACGCCCGTATAAAATACGGGACGTATTATGTGAAACCCCTTGGCGGGCGGGCGGCGGGCGGGCGGCGGGCGGCGGGCGGAAGGCATCACTTTGTCCGGACTCTAATTCAAATTGTATTCATCCGATCTTCACCAAACTTGGTCAGCAGTTGCATCTAGTTGATATCTAGGTCAAGTCCGAATATGGGTCATGCTGGGTCAAAAACTAGGTCAAAGGGTCAATTAGTGCATTTTACTTTGTCCGGACTCTAATTCAAATTGTATAAATCTTATCTTCACCAAACTTGGTCAGTAGTTGCATCTAGTTGATATCTAGGCCAAGTTCGAATATGGGTCATGCCAGGTAAAAAACTAGGTCATAGGGTCAATTAGTCCATTTTCAACAGCGCCACTTTGTCCGGACTCTTATTCAAATTGTATTCATCCGATCTTTACCAAACTTGGTCAGTAGTTGCATCTAGTTGATATCTAGGTCAAGTTCGAATATGGGTCATGTCGGGTCAAAAACTAGGTCACTGGGTAACTTAGTGCGTTTCAAGGATTTAGCATGGTGTCCGCTCACTAATTATCCCCCGCCATAGGCGGAGGGATATTGTTTTGGATTTGTCCTTCCGTCCGTCACTTTTGTGTCCGGAGCCATATCTTGGAAGTGCTTTGGTGGATTTCATTGAAACTTTGTATGAGTATATATACGGATAAGAGGATGATGCACACCAAATGGCATTGTAC
>VMBQ01003695.1:34153-101538 GCA_007657795.1 Dreissena rostriformis
TACTACTACTACTACTACTACTACTACTACTACTACTACTACTACTACTACTACTACTACTACTACTACTACTACTACTACTACTACTACTACTACTACTACTACTAGACGATGGTAATGATGACGACGACGACGACGAAGATTATTATTATTAGTATTGTTATTATTATTATAATCATGACTCACCTTGCATCCTACTTTTTCTACGGCCTTCACTATCTTTTTCGGAAGCTCTTTGACCTTATCCACCACTTTATTGACGACATTTTTGACCTTCTCCGCCAACTTTTTGAAAAGCCAGCTGTCGGTGGGGTTTATCAGCAGCACTGACAGCAGTACAACCAGACACGTCCTTGTGTTCAGCATTGTGGCTGAAGGTAATAAGAATTATTATAATTATTGTTTGCGTTTAATAAACTTTATTTTCCTCGTCAATAGGTGTGTGTGTATCGAGGGCATCCCTCTCCACACCGTACATAGTTTGCAAGCAATATATGCATATAATAACACATTTAATATATTTTACAATCAATAGCTTTGAGATTACAATACTCGTATGATGAAATAATTGACAATAAAATAGTTCTACAGTCACGTATCACAACTACTGAAAAAGAGGTAACAATAGTTCACATTCTTTACTTTTACGCAAATCGTTAAAATAGTTAATTTCCTTAAGTAATAAGAAAATTATATCCCGAGTTTACAATTATTCGATTGAACACATATATAAAGGTTCAACAATGGAATCAAATACAGTACAACGCACAATATAACGCACATACAGTATTATTACCTTAATAAATTCCTCTTTCAACCAATAATATAATCTTGTACAGTTTAATTTATGCTCGCACTGCGCTGGTTTCTGTGACCTGAATAATGATAAACTTGCTCTTAAATAGAACTGTAACGCGTTTTCATTTTTTTTTTAAAGATTTGTATTGGCTGATCACAGAAATTTCAAAATAACGTCAAATGATAGCATTTATCACATATTATCAAATTGATGCTATCATGAAATTGAAATGAATTGTTTACTTGTAATAAGGAGTACCTGGTACAAATATAATGATAAAAAGGGTATTGACGTATACAGACATAAATATTTACAACGGAACAACGTTGACTAGCGAACCACCGTTAATCCATGCGTTCAAACCATTCATCATTGATGTTGACGTTGATACGATTTACGTAGATTTACTTCGTTTCGTGGTTTAAGTTCAATCATATCAATCATTATAATTATATTTTATTATGTTTACGAGTTTGCGGTCTTAACGAATACGCGAGCATCACAATTTTAGGGAATTGCCCTAAAATAATATGACCGTTTATATCTATATGGATTTTAGAAAATGATTATTAAAGGACTCAAGGTTATTTAATCTGTTATACACCTTAATTAGTCGATGACGTGCACAATATTCCGTATTCTCGGCAGTGCTTATATTTAATGGGTTTTTATACACCACTTAAAAATTATGTTTTATGTTTTCTTTTAATTCATCTCTATTGATTCATAGATTCTTTCCGTTATTCCTCTTCTCGCATAATTGAAAAGCCTTGCCTCAAATAGTTGTATATTTAAGTTTTACGTGGTAATTTCTCGCACACATGCATAATTTATATGTAAGTCTCGCTCTTGGAAAACGGGGTTTAATGCATGTGCGTAAAAACTTCCTTTAAACGAAAAATGCCATAAAAGCGGAAAGTTTCGTCCCTGATTAGCCTGTGCGGCTGGCTAATTGTAATGATATTTACAATTTCACTGACATCACATTCAATGTTTACAAGCATTTTTTTATACTTTAACAATTCGTATCAGGTATCTTACTGTATTTACATATATCCATTTCGGGTCCAAAATGTGCCGTCTTAGATCGAGCTTGTCATACTATAATTATGGTCGGTACCTTAGAGTCGGGGCATCATCGCCCACGCCTTCCAGACTGGGCCGCGATCTGTGAAAAGGGGGTTTAATGCATGTGCGTAAAGTGTCGTCCCAGATTAGCCTCTGCAGTCCGCACAGGCTAATCAGGGACGACACTGTCCGCCTAAACTGGATTTTCGTCAAGAAGACTCTTCCTTTAAACGAAGAATAAAACCAGTGGAAAGTGTCGTCCAAGATTAGCCTGTGCGAACTGCACAGGCTAATCTGGGACGACACTTTAGGCACATGCATCAAACCCCAATTTCACAGAGCGAGGCTCCAGGCTATTAATATAAAGCATGTTTTCAACGTGTACACCATTTGATCTCCGGCGTAAATATATTTCATGGTCTGCCTCGTTGACTTACACTTTTGCCTTTTAAGAAAAATTATCTTTCACTGTGTGTGTGTTGTTGTTTTTTTACATTAAATCGCTGAATTCCATTAATTTGCAGGATGTTTAGAATTCTGCCATGTGCTTATAAGCAGAAATTATAAAATTATTGTAATTTGTGTTAACTTTTAAGTGAGTTTTTATTAAAAATTGTGTAGTTCAGGAAGCTTTATATCTTGATGCACGCTGCCAGATGAACGCTCATTGATATTTCCTGAAGTTGTTTACGAGATATAGCTCGTGGTCGAATGTTTAGGCCATTGGCATGTTTTTCTTAACGTCAGTTGGAAGTTTGAGACCCAGCGGAAGAAACGTATTTTTTATGAGCCGCGTCATGCGAAAATGGGTTTTATGCCTTATGCAGCCAGCGTAGCTCCAGACCAGCATGCGCATTCGCACAGACTGTACAGTAGCCAGCATGTTCGCTATTGAAACCACTAAGCTTTTGTGACTTTACAGCGTACAGAGTAGCTTTGACCAGACTGCGCGAATGTACGGCTGGTCTGGAGCTACGCTGACAGCATATGTCATAAGACCCATTTTCGCATTTCGTGGCTCATGTATGTGTGTGTGTTCTTTACTTGTTAGGACTCCTTTATATCGTTTAAACACCTTATCTTAATACATTTATTAACATGCACTACACACTTGATATATACCAACAAATCTCTTTATTTGTGTCAAATAATAATATAGCTCAGCACTCACATTTATACAAGAATGATACTGCATATTTTAATGTATTAAATGCATGCGTTTTATTATGTTTTTTGCAATAAAACGAGCAATTTACTACTTTTCGGAAATACACGTTTTTGCTAAATCCTTCATAAAAACACCTGCTTGATCAAACGTATGGCAAATCAGCACAGTTTGAAAAATATCTGCTCATTTTCATTTGTTGTTTACATTGTAACAAAATTTAGATTGTTACGAAGTTTACTTTGCTCTCCCCACAAACTCGTGCTTGGTTGCGTCTGAAACGGAAAATCGAAATAAACAATGTGACGTTCAAGTTAAAAAATATTTATCAGGAAAATTCACGAATCAATATTTTAAAGGGACTATGTCATTTTAAAGGGTCACAAAAGGGCAACTTTTAAAACAGATCTGAGTTTAAAAAAAAGGAATAAAATGATACAACTAGGTATATTTATGTATGCTGACATAATAATAGTTCAATAATATGGGACAAGTTTGTTTTGCCCTTTTTATGTTTACATGTTTACGTGATTATTGTGATTATTGTAAATATCCATAGAATGAAGAGGGGGTATTTACCAAGAATGATAGCGCAGTGTGTTAAAGCGAAGTTTACTGTCATTTCTTAGTATGGCTCCTTAGTTATAAGTTCGATAACTATGAGGTTTATTTTAATCTGACTTTTTTGCAAATTTTTCTTTCAAATTTTCATTTTGTAAGGAATAATAATGTATTAACTTAATGAAAACATGTTACTAAATGGCATTTATTTAACATAAAATATATAATTTATATTTCAGTAGCAATCCAGTTTGTCGTTATCATTGTCCCTTTAAGTGTCATTTGTGCATGGTTAGTGCCAAGAAGAACAAATATTTGCGGTAAGGTTGGAAAACAATATTCACTGTTAATATTGTCTCGCCTACGAACTGTCTATCTGATTGGGCTACGATCATGTTTTCTAGACCTTTGAGCACATGGTAAAGCTTAGATTTTTTTTACGATTGTAAAATTATCTTTTTTATGAAATTTTGATTAGATAGAGGAATTTAATTCATGCATGCCCAATAACTAAGGATGAGTGAGTTTTTAGTTGGAAACGTTAAAATTTTCATTTTATCATGTTGTATACTTGCAATATTTGACATGATGGAAAATCGTCACTCACGTGCGAATAAAAACGGTGCCCCATTAAATTCATCCGTATCCAGAACGCCATCCCCTGAAATTGAATTTATGGGAGCCTCGCTCTGTGAAAACGGGGCTTAGTGCATGTGCTTAAAGTGTCGCCCCATATTAGCCTGTGAAGTCCTCACATGCTAATAAGGGACGACACTTTCCGCTTTTATGGCATTTTTCGTTGAGACGAAGCCTCTTCTTAGCGAAAATCCAGTTTAATCGGAAAGTAATTACACAGGCTAATCTTGGACGATACTTTACGCATATGCATAAAACCCCGCTTTTCCAAAGCGATGCTCATATTATCCTTAGTTACTTACTCGAAAAAGCGTTAAACGTTTCGTTTTAAAATGAACCTCAACTATATATGTAATAACGAAGATTTGATAACCGTTAAGGTCTCAGTCCAAAAACCGTTTCAAAAATAAAATATAACGACATTGTTTTCAACGAAAGTCGTACCGACCATAATGAAAAAAGTAGTGTACTCTGTCGAACGATAAGAATTCTCTAAAACTTCTTCCTTTTATCCTTTAGATTTTATACACGGGTATGATGTCGGTAAAGTAAATCGATCAAGTACCCTAAGTTCGTATCAAGTGTACAGTAATTTGTATATATCCATACGCCTCACACGCTTATGAACATGTACATAATTAATTTATACAATGGAAATTCTTGTCAATACATAAACGCCATTTTCTTTAATTGGAACTGACGCCATTTTAGAACGTATATACTTAATTTGGGTGGAAAGGGCTTTATTGACGCCGCTTGTGGCAAAAATACACTAAGTCTTACAAAACGACGCAAATAAATAGTATAGCAATAACTACACATATAATACTCCCGTCACACCGGACTGGCGTCCTTACTGCGTCCTTACGGCGACCCAGGTCGCAGTGAGAACGTCATAGACACCGGAGGAACGTAGTAAGGACGCAAGAGGACGCAGTGAGAACGCCGAAAATTGCTCAGGACGCGAGCCCAAAGCGACCACGTTGAACATGTTCAAAGTGGTCGCCGAAGTCCGGCGTTCTTACGGCGTTCTGTTAAGGACGTCGTAAGGACGCCGTAGAGACGCAATAGTCGTAGTAGGGACGTGATAGGGTCGCTGTAAGGTCGCCATGGACGTCGTGTGGTCGCCGCTCAAACCCACAGACAATAATCATTGACTGCAAGGTATGTCGCCGTGTGGTCGCCGCTGCGGGGACGCCATGGTCGCAATACGAACACAGTAAGAACGCCAAGGACGCCGTATGGTCGGCTTTGATCACCGTAAGAACGCGGTAAGGTCGCGAGGGACGTATTAAGTTAGGACGCGTAGAACGCCATAAACCAGGACGCTGGTGTGACGGGAAGGCGAAAAACAGCATTCTTACCGAAAAAGTCATTGGCGTCCTTACATCGACACTCAGAAATGTCAAGAAACACAGTTTTAGGTCGCCGTAAGGACGCCAGTCCGGTGTGACGGGGCTATTAGCAACTGTTAACGATTAATCCTTAAACCCACCATTGGCGTCAGCGAAGTCAAAAGGCTCCCTAAGTTCATGTGGGTCCGCCAGGTTCACGCTGCGCATGACTGCGTACATAAACTTCTCGAACACCACCTGCTTGTCGCCGTTGATGTCGTAGTCGGTGACGTCATCGGAGAACGCCAGCGTCACAGTTTCCATGTCAACCTAGATGAATCAGAAAACATATGAGCCTCGCTCTTGTAAAACGGGGTTTAATGCATTTGCGTAAAGTATAGTCCTATAATTACCTGTGCATTCAGCACGAGCTAATCAGGGACGACACTTTTAGCTTTTATGGTAATTTTCGTGTAAATGAAGTCGCTTCTTAGCAAAAATTCAGTGTATGCGGAAAGTGTCGACCCTTGTTTGCCTGTGCAATTAAGCCCCGTTTTTCCAGAGCGAGGCTCCCATAAAGTTCATTTTGTCATAGCTAAGGAACATTTCCAGTGGAGAGTTTTTTAATATAAAAGTGAACAATCACTTTGATTCCTGATGTGCACATAGCTTTAACCGAAGTTAATAAACGCATATTCGAAACGAAATAATGTGTCTATTCACCAATAAACATCGATTAATCGTTATGGACTTATTAAGAGTACATTATAAATCATATTTATTTGTATATGACCACTTAAAAAAACAGTAAATGCGTCCTTCAATTACAATACAAATTTTATTTGATAGTTTCTTATCTTCTTTTTTCATTTGTCAAATGGCATTGAACAACGGGATTTTTAAACGGTCCTCAATGGCAAGTAAAGTATGATCAAGGTCACAATAAGGTTATGGAAGATATGCACATAGTTGTAACATATGTGTACCAATGCTATTAGTTATTTTAAGATTTCTTAGGCAATTTAAATAAAATAGATTTCAATCTAATGCGTTTTATACTAATTATAAGCCATAAACTCAAAAGGAAAAATCTCAATAATTAGAAAATGAGAATTCCCCCAAAAAAATCTCCGAAAATGCGACGCTTTGTTGACGATCCACATACGCTGCGTTTGACGCTGCACTTTGACTTCTTCACGTGGCAGGCGTTCGTGCCGGCGACGACCCCGGCGGCGATGATGGCGTCATTGAAGTCCTTGGAGCCGGTGTCGAGGAATTTGCCGAGCAGCTTGATAGCCTTCGGGCAGACAACGCCGTACACGCCCTATGGTAAATACGACAAACAACGAATTGAGCCTCGTTCTGGGAAAACTGGGCGTAATGCTTATGCGTTAAGTGTCGTTTGTGTAGTCCGCATAATTATGCGTTAAGCCCCGTTTTCCCAGAGCGCGGTTCAAATCAAACATAAAAAATATGTTAACTTTATATTAAACACAACACACTAGTAGTTTTTGGTTAAGTTTTGTACCTAAGAGCTTATAATATTCAGAAGTGAATAAATAGCTATAAGAAAGCAGTTATAAAATAAAGATAAAACACAATTGCAAGAAAAAAAAGAAGATAATTACCAGAGGGAAAGTAATTCGTTACATATTTCGTACAAACAAAAATTGAAAATTATGACTTACAGATCGTTACATTTGATGTTTATGATTAAATGTGGCGTGTTCTGAGAAAAATGGGCAAATGCTTGTGCGTAAATTGTGATCCCAGATTAGCCTGTGCAGTCCGCACAGGCTAATCAGGGACGACAATTTCCGCTTTTATGGAATTTTTCGTTTAAATGATGTCTCTTTTTAGCGAAAATCCAGTTAAGGCGGAAAGTGTCGTCCCGGATTGCCTGTGCGGACTGCACAGACTAATCTGGGATGACACTTTACGCTCAAGCATTTTGCCCAGTTTTCTCAGAACACGCCACAAATATCTAATACGATGAATTTTACAGCACTGAATATCACTAGATATTAATGATACACTGTGTAATAAAATTGGAACCTATAGGAGGTTACTTATGTAATCGATGTTGATTGGACGGAAGTGATATTGAAAACAATCAAGGGAAGTAATTCTTCCGATGTAAGCGTGTTGTATCAAAGTGCACACAATTCTGTAGCAGACATCAGAACCAACGGTAAATTATACTGTTATGATAATGGTTCCAAACGACAGATAATTCTGTAACAAAAGTCGGACCAATATGCAGCGTATTGTTACAAGATAATGGAACCTAAGGGAAGCTAACTCTGTAATTGTTGTTTTTACCTCGCAGACTTTTGTTTCCAAGTAGTTAATGAACTTCTTTCCGGCTTTCTTGATTGCACTCCCCACCTTATCCAGTCCGCTCTTGATTTCATTTCCCACTTTATCAAGCCCGCTCTTTAACTTCCTACCAATGTCACCGAGCCAGGAACTGTCCACGGGGCATAGTAGGCTTCACACTACTAACACCGCCAGGGCTTTTGTGAACATTGTAGATACCTGTGGACAATAATGATAATTTATTCAAAATTAGTAAGCTTTATTGTGTGAACCTTATTAGGTGATAATTAAAAATAACAAATATCTAAACTATTTTCTTCTAAAACTGTGATTCTTAAATGCATCTTAAGTCGTATAAATGGTTAGCGGAAACTAAAATAGTGTTTAATGAATATATGATATAAAAGGCGAAAGCTTAATGCTTCCGTAAATAACATTGTCCAAGGTCAAGTTTTCTGTGGTAATTCAGTTCGTGCAATTAATTTACTTGTAGTTTGGGCCTCATGAATGATCGCATAGGTTAAAGTTTGATGAACAATTAAGATTCATTTAAGAGCTTTTTTTTTCGCGTTATGATACTCAATCATCTTTTTTTCAATCCTATTCATCGGTTTTCGAGTTGAAACTGATCCTATTTTATCAAACATTTCAAATAGGTGATTCCCACTTACTTAAACAAAATCAACTCATTTATCGCTATTCGCTATTATAATGGTGTGCATCCGACACAAATCAATCATAATAAGGAACGAAATTAGATTGACACTAACGTGTTGTTTACAATTAGTTTAGATTTAAACTTTATCATCAAAGTGGCTTTAAAAACATCATCGGTGTTTGATTGGTAATTATTGGGGTAATTTTTTACGTTTGTAATTAATACGATAAATGCTAGTAATATTAATGTGAATCATCAATTACGTACCAACATAACAATCCCCTATTACAGTGAGGGCGTTTTGTTTGTATATGATTAATTTGAATAGTTTCATACACTAAAAAGTAAGTTATGAACTACAAAATAGAGATCATCATGTTCAGGAAATTGCATTTAAGCCAATGTTATTCACTACACATTTACTATTATCTGATTCGTGTTTTTTTTAACTTAATGTGTCGTTTAATTTAATAAATTAAAACATATATCTAAAAGCATTATTAACAGCAATTACAACTTCGATAACGTCTGGTGCTCGGGCGTTTCCGTGTAATATAACTGTTACTGCTAACACAACTATCGATACCATTGTTCGACACCGGTTTCTAATTATTATGAATTAACCGTTTCGCATGTTGTGACAGTTAACTTGTCGTCAGACAAAACAGAACAAATAAGTACAGGTAACGTTTACATCTTCATAAGCGTTAACTAATAACGTAAGCGTATAATGGCATCACAAGACACAGTTTTCGTTCGACGTTATTTTTGACCATTTTAACGTATGAGCTCTAGTTTGTCGTTATATTCATGGCAAAATCTACATAAGTCTAACTTATTGTTTTTATGTATGCGATACTTAATGTGCATCCGCCGTGGTGAAATATATATGCACAATAAAAAGTTAATATTGAAAAAGAAAATCAAGAACATCTTCCCGTATAATTTGGACCAAGAAATGTACAACAACAGTGGATTTAGAACTACCGTTATATTATGATTATAATTATTAGTTATATGTTACTAACATTGTTCTATTTAACGCATTTACGTTCTTTAGCAGTCCGTAAACGATAATTTTGAAGTCCAAATGTTGCACTTGAAATTAAAAACTGGTTTGTTGCACGTTCGGGACTTCTCTTTGCGTTAATAATTGGGTTCTAGTTGTTGTTGTTTTCTCTGCCTGCATAAATAACAGAATTGTTAGCGTTCAGTATAAGACATGTTCTATTTTCACAAAATGCCTCTGGTATCAAACTAGTTTAAAAAAGAGTCAAGTTTGATACCCAGAGGATATGTGTCTTTTACAGGCTTCCGCTATATAAGGACAAAACATGAAGTCCGAGAAACCTGAATTTTTACGTCGTGTCTTCTAGGTCGGTTCACGGATTTTTTATTTTTGAAGCATTACGAAAAAACTGTGTCCCTAATTCTCCTTAGGCAATATGCGTATGGCAAAACAAACATGTGATGAAAGAAGGTCGAGGTAACGTAGTGGATACAGAGTCCGCCTAGAGATCGGAGAGGTCCCGGGTGCGGTCTCCTTCTGTGAGCGTTCTCCAGCAAAAAGCTTAGAAGAGACTTCATTTAAACGAAAAATGTCATAAAAGCGGAAAGTGTCGACCATGATTAGCCTGTGCGGACTGCACAGGCTAATATGGGACGACACTTTACGCACATGCATTATGCCCAGTTTTCTCAGAACACGACAAAAAATAATAGGCTTAAAACCAAGAAAAATACGTTCAGTGTTTAAATAAAAGCAGGGTACCACTGCTGATAATGTCCTAAACAGAATGTTCTACATGAAGAATAATGTAGATAGAGGCAGTTAATGCCAAGTTTGACTCAAAATTAAAGCAATTCTTAAATATTCCAATTAAAAGGATATATTTTATTCTTAGACTTAGGTTTACATATTGTTTGGTGAATACGAGCCCATCTACTGGTATCACCAGTCCCGGTTTCCCCATAGGCGGAGTAAGCAACTGCCGAAGGGCCCCACGACTTATAGGAGCCAAATAAGACCGTGACGAAAGCATTTTTTTTTACTTACTTACTTTGCTTAATCCAATGACTTCAAAAAGCCAATTAGTTAAAATTTTAATTGCATAACGGTATTACAATGACATTTTATACCTATAAAAGGACATTATCACATTTTATGTCTTGCCAGCCTTGGCACTGGTAGGCTAATTGAAACCAGTGAAATCGACTGGGCACTGGCGTTCTAGTAGGCACTAGGCCGACTAGGGGCCTGGGGCGTGGGCCCAGGAAACAGACTCATGTGTATCTTAACAATCCTAAGACTTTCGAAACAATCGAGCTAAGAAACATGTAAACGTTAAAACTTAACTTAAAGACTGTCTGGCCTGATTTTCCTTGGTCAGATTTATTTTTGTACACGTGATAAGGAAAGAGTATTAACATATAAAAACGCAATCGGCACCCCTTGCAGATTATCATTAATCGACTCGTGGGAATTACGGGTTGAAAGTAGTCCGCCCACTTGATACCATTCAAAGATGGCGTCGTCAATGAATTGTGATCTGTGTGTAAATAGCCATCGAGATGTGTATTTAATTCACGGAAAAAAGCGGGAGGACTTGAAAGCGGCGGCCTTAGAATTCTTACCACTGTATACCAGCGTTATCCAGCGTATATGTGCCAACTGCTGGTCGAAAATATAAAAATTTCGTACATTCAAACGGTATACACAAGTTTTTTTTTTTTTTTAAATCTGTCCATTAATTCTAGACTTAAACGTTCGCATGTAATTGATTCTCTGCCATGTTCTTGATTGATTCAATATGGTCATGCCAGGAACATGAATCAGAAAAATTTAAGCCGAGATGTTTATGAGACGAAACCTCAGTGATCTGGCAGTCGTTGAGAAAAAGAGGGGGATTGGGCGGTTGACTTTTCTAGATATTACTAAGGATTCGGTTTTGGACGGATTGAAGGTAACCAACCACTGATCAGACCAGGAATGGATTTTTGCAAGATCAAAGTTAAGATGATTAGCCGTATCAATCGGTGTGTCGACGATTATATATAGCGCAGTGTCGTCTGCAAAGAGGCGAATTGGACAGTGAATATCTCGTACAATGTCGTTTATGTACATAAGAAATAGATGATATTTGTTTATGTCAGTGTAAGATCGTTTGTTATTTCACGAGTGATCATAGAAAATATATTTTCACGAGTGAAATAACAAACGATCTTACACTAACATGAACAAATTTTCTGTTTCTTTTATGCCCCTTTTTTCAAGGGGTGACTCATATATGGTACCATTGTGAATTAAGGGAGGCAACTCGTTATGTGAGGTGTTTTTATTTGTGATTTTTTAAATTATTTTCTAGAAGTCGGATGAGGAGTGTTGATTTCCACGTATTAGTTTAGCAAGATTATCAAAGTGAACTTTTTTTGCTGATTTGACAAGATAATTTACAATATTAACGTTGTTGGCAATAAATGTACCAGTGACGGTCTAAATTGGTAGCCTTGGCCTTTATGTAAGCTCTTTTACGGCGTCGGATTTCCTTTCGAATATTATTATGTAGCCATGGAGGATCAGCTGTTCTTATTGTAACTACTTTCGATGGGATAGTAGCTTCGCCGAAACAGATAAGTTGACGTGTGAAATTTCAGGTATATATGTCAATATTATTATCGCAGCAATTGTTCCAAAAAAAGTTATGCACAAGTTGTCTTAGATTAGTGTAGTCTCCATCTTTGTATTTCCATATTTTACGTTCAAAATTTGACCCAACTTTTCTATTGAAGTTTATGACGCAGTAGACTGGACAATGAAACCGAACTTGTTGGTTAAGAAAAGGTTCTAAAGTAGTTAGTGTTTACATGATAATCCGCCAAGATCATATGTACAGAAGATCTCCTCTCGCACAGTTGCATCATACACATTGATGGTTGTTTTCGGCGCGTATCGCACTCATATATATATTTTTTTTGAGGGGGGGGGGATTTCATATATTTATTCTTCACGATAAATATAGGATCTTGCATGAGTGGTCGTTTTGTATTGAATTTATTAAACGAGTCATCTAAATGAAGATAAAAACGAGGCTTGCCGAGTTTTTATCTTCATTTAGATGACGAGTTTAATAAATTCAATACAAAACGACCACTAATGCAAGATTCTATTTATAACATGACCAACAAAATGCTTTAAAACACACATGTATTCCCCTCCGTGCCATATAGAGGAAAGGTCGATATCTATAACGAAGCAGCAATGCGGTTATTGTGTGTACCTGAGCATGAGAAGTAGTTCTGGACGAATAAGCCTATATGGTTGTGTAACTATAAGCTGCACTCCGCAGTAAAAAAAAAAGTGCATTGTGGGTAAGCAAGTTGCGGTTGTAAATGCCTTGTCTTTGACGTATGAATATCTTTTAAGTGATTCGGCTAATTTGAATAGTTATATAACTAGTGAAATAACACCCGTGTAATAAACAAAATTGAGCATTACGTTATTTCAGACCTGGAGCGTAAGTCATGTTATAATATACAATTATTATTGATTATTATTGTTACTTGGTAAATATATACATGAAAGGAGGGCAACGCCTTGTTAATCAGACTAGTGTGGGATTTGGAGAAATAAATTACTTTCGGTAGAACCTTACAAGATGATAACTTCAATTTGTCTGATAAAATAGTCAAGTAAGATGCCAGATGTTTAGATAACTTTACAATGGACTTTCTGATCAGTAAGTCACACCACAGGACATACGTATATGTAAGCTGTAAATGTGAATATATTCAAATTCAAAGATTATTTTCCTGCAGCGAATTAGATGAAAATTATTTTCCATTGCCTAAGAAAGTCTCCGATAGGGGTCGCTCATTGTATTGTTTTGGCGGTTATTATGCTCATGGAATAGCCATTCGGCTTTGCGTAAATGACCAGTGAACACGTTAATTTTCGTAATATTTTATATATAAGTTTCTCATGGAAATGATTATCTGCAGGAATATAGTCTGTTTGTGTGTAAACTATATTAGCGTTAGTTCATGTTATGCTTTATGAAATCTATATCAAAATGTGAATTGTTCCCGTTTGTTTTTGTCATATGTTATAAATGTGTTAGCTGGTCGTACGCATAGATACCAAAAATACAAGCTGTTATTTTAATTAAATTCGTTGTTTATTTAGAAGACGTATGAGGTCTATGGAAGTAAAGTATTTGTTCTCCAAAACCTATTTTCACCAAATGATCATGTGCGAGTGACAAAATGTGGAAGTTTTCTTTAAGTTCAAAAATTGCATCACAGCCAGTTAAGTCTTATGTTTGGTGTAGATACCTACTTATCATCGTTATTAACTACTGCGACATTTTCACAATCGATTCAATCACGAATTTGAGCCTCACTATGGGAAAACCGGGCTTAATTCATGTGCGTATAGTGTCGTCCAAGATAAGCCTGTGCAGACACATCTGCTACGACACTTTACACACACAACCATAAAGCTTGGTCTGCCCATAGCGAGGCTCGATAATATTGTATAATCTTGTTCCTCCTCGCTTTTCGATATTCTTTATAAGTCTCATTTCGCGTTTGACTGTCTAAACAACACACAACAAACAAGACATAATTCTCAATAGTTTAGACATATGTGCGACATCAAACAAGACATAATTCTCAACAGTTTCGTTGCTATATCGATAAATAGTTTTATGTTTATATATGGCAAATAAAATATTAGAGATGAAGACGTTTTTATTAATTAATATTATTCGAAATTACTTCACACAGTAATAAATGTGTAAATCAGTTCATTATTAAAATCACAATTATGGCGAATAACTGTCATTTTTTAAACCATTAATGTCGAAAAAGCTCTTGGTTTATTTTCACTTCTGTGTTGCGTTTTCTTTGCTTTAAAGAAGCAGGGATGATATTGAATAAGTACGAACATGGTTTCCGAATTCCATTCATTATAGACACACAACATTAGTTGCTCTCTATTAGTATGAGCCGAGCTGTTGGTAAACCAGTCTTAATGCATGTGCGTAAAGTCCCGTCCCAGAGTAGCCCGTGTAGGCCGCACAGGCTAACAAGGGACGAGACTTTCCGCCTTTATGAAATGTTTCGTGTAAATGAAGTCTCTTCTAAACAAAATTCAAGTCGGTAAAGATAGTCTTAGATGAGCATGTGCGGAATGCACAGGCTAATCTGGGACTACACTTTACGCACACGTATTAAGCCCGGTTTTCCCAAAGCGCGACTTATATGTTTATGTGTTTCATTCACTGTCTTAAACTGTCGTGGATACGTCTGTATTGTGGTTATTCAAAATATAATAAGATCATGATGTTTCAACCACGAACAGTTGTAGTATTGTTTTTATCATTAATCGTTGTATGGATTTTTTGTTGTTCGTTATATAAAATACTGTAAACTCATTTATATTCGCCGGCATGAAATTTCGTGATTGTTACTTGTCTTTTTCAAAGACAAGTAATTTCGTGGATTTCTGACTTTAGAAAAAAAAAGAATTTGCGTCATTTCATTTTCCGATGTGTTTTTGTTGCATTTGTGGATCGGTCAACCCGCCAAATCAACTAAAATGAATGCTTCACCAATCATTATTATTTTACAGTTAGAGATGTATTCTAAACATATTGATCTTAATGATGATTTCTGCCTGGGTATGTACATATAAATAATCTATTGGATGATAGGCTTTATGAAAAACAAAGTCTTAGTATCATGTTTATAATTATGAACCGCATAATGGGATAAATTAAACATATGTATGGAACTAACTATAACCTTAATTCGTTTTATAAAACTTCACCAAAGTGATAAAGCAAACAAATAATGGCACGTTCAGAGATACTGAGCTCCTTTGAATTCAACGGAAACAACGAGAATCAGAAGACGTGCTCATGTTGTGTATTTGATGTGAGCCGCTCTCTGGGAGAAAGAGGTTTAATGCATGTGCGTAAAATGTCATCCCATACAGAATCTGGGACGAGACTTTACGCACATGCATAAAACAACCTTTTCACAGAGCGCGGCTCATATATAATATTGATGCATCACAAACAGATGTCATAAACATCAAAAAGTATTTATTTTTAAGAAAGCAACTCGCAAAAACACCTACATGACATAAATATAATATGAATAAATGTTCCACGTGCATACATATACAACGACATTGTGACGACAAAGATAATTATTACATTGTACAAGTAACACAATACAAATAAACAAAAATCAAATCAATTTACAAATACCTTTATACAAAAATGTAAAACTTAAATCATTAATATTTATTAATCATTTTGCATTAATAATAATTCATGGCATAGTCAGTTTGGTTTGCTGACATGTCACCATTAACACTGACATTTTCCGTATTGTTTAGTGCACGGACAGTCGTTGTTTCTTCTTTTGGGACGATGGTAGCTACAAATGGTTCAGCAGCGATGGTTTCGTCCCCACCAATGACCGTTTTCCGGGTGATGATGTGTTCCTTCTTATGTTCATGGTGTATTATGTCTGAAAATTTCATATGATATAAGCATAAGTCGTATTGCCAATAACTGTGTTTGTGTGAACAAAGGTGGTACACACTGAACAAAAGCAATATCGGCTTAATAAATTATCAATTAATAGTGTTGATAAGTGTTTAGTTGTTTACGTATGGTTTTGGTTGAATTTCGTTTAAGTGTGAAACAAAATATAGACCTCGCTCTCGGAAAACGGAGCTTAATGCATTTGCGTAAAAAGTCATACCAGATTAGCCTGTGCAGTCCGCACAGCCTAATCAGGGGCGACGCTTTCCGCGTATACTGCATTTTTGGTTAGATGAGACTTCAATTAAACGAAAGATTCTTTAAAAGCGAAAAGGGTTGTCATTGGTTGGCCTGTGCAGACTGCACATACATTTAGCCCAGTTTTCCCTGAACGAGGCTAAACTTTATTATCTGCGGGATGCCAACTTATCTATTGTGGGTAATATATTGTAGGCGCTATGGTTGTATAACGTATGTTTATATCACGTTTCAAATTAAAGAGCCACTCAATGTTATTTTTACTTACGAGCGAAAAGGAATGGAGCCGCCTGGAATTCGTCCATATCCAACACACCGTCCCCTGCGAATATAATACATTTGGCCATTGGACTATTGCTTGAAACACACCGAGTTTTCTTCTTTTATGTTGTGTCTATTGTCTCTCAACTTAAGATAAATGTTATTTGAGAATTGAGGCACGTTCAATTGCCTAACTCGCATGGTCTTTTGAACGTTTTATTCCACCTGCAGACGGCATATGCCTTTCCGGGACAACACTTACCGCGCATGCATTAAGCCCAGTTTTCCCAGAATGCGATAAATACAATCACTTTTATTTAAAATAAACATTACGCTAAGTATTAATTTGTATTATATTATTAACAGTTCCCTAAGCTCGCTCCAATAAAATTAAATAAAATCAATTAAACAAAACATGTGAGCCAGTCTATGAAAACGGGGCTTAATGCATGTGCGCAAAGTGTCTTCCCAGATTAGCATGTGCAGTACGCACATGCAAATCAGGGACTACACTTTTCGCCTAGGCTGGACTTTCGTTTAGAAAAGACTTTCTTAAAACTAAGTGTTTCGTTAAAGCGGAAAGTGGTGTCCCTGATTAGCCTGTGCGGACTACACAGGCTATTCTGGAACGACCTTTTACGCACTTGCATTAAGTGCCGCTTTCCAAGAGCGAGGCTCAAACAGTTTTGTGAGTAACACCATCTCACCATTATCGTCGGCCACTGCGAAGGGTTCTCTAAGCTCACTGGGGTCCGCCAATGTGACCGTCTTGATGACCACAAACACGAACTCCTCGTAGGCGATCTGCTTGTCGCCATTGGTGTCGTAGTCAGAGAACTCGTCAGAGAACGGCACCATGATCTCCAATGTGTTTACCTGAAGTGTCGACATAAAAGTTGGTAAACAAAATAGTTAATGTCATAGTTTTTCGGGGCAACATAAAAGGATTCTTAAATAATTGAGTATTAATATGTCATCGTTTGTTTTTCATATAAGTTTTAATGAATGCTCTACACCACTTACATTAAATGTTTGTTGTAATTACACACCTTCAGTGAAGAAAATTAACTCGCAAAGTTGAACAATACGCTTACTCAATCTTGCATCAATGATATAATCAGAGACATGTAATTCGTATTTATCATTGTACTCATTGTACTTACGCTGCGTTTACACTGTTTTGATCCGACTTTGCACACTTTTTTGTTGACGCCAGTCTTCTTAGCTGCGACAGGACAGGCTACGCCGAACAGCGCCTGAATAAAGCAATACTTTAAATAAAAATAACAATAATACTAATAATAGCAATAATAATATAATAATAATAATAATAATAATAATAATAATAATAATAATAATAATAATAATAATAATAATAATATTAATAATAATAATGATTACTATTTAAACTACTATTATAGTTCTTCTACAAGTTAAACGAAAACAACTAGTCACTTTTTCACAAATATCGTAGAAGTAATAAAACAATTATATGACCCACTCACCTTGCATCCAACCTTCTTTTTAATTGTATTGGTAAGAAAGCTGTCGACAAGGTGTATCAGTAGAACTACCAGCAGTACAGCCAGAAACGTCCTTGTCTTCAGCATGATGACTGAAGGTTTGCATGCAAAAAGGTACATATTCACCAATACAATATTAAACGTGTCCATATTTAATTTAATTTAGTTTTAGTTAGAACACAATAAGTTAAGCTCGTCTGCATTGGCATTTAAAGCCTACGACACTTTCGAGTCAATTTTGTGAGAAGAACAAGTACTGGTCATCTTTGGAAAGATCTAAACAACGATCCCACAGGAGGTTACGAATCTATGACCCGTGGTCGCAAGGCGGACACCATATCTGCAATGTCACGACTACCTTTAACTTAAATTATTTTAATAAAATTCCGTCCCGTTTCACCAACCAATTATTTAAATAGATATTGTCCCATTTAGAACATAATTTTGTTTAAGAAATGTACGGCCCGTCTTTACCAACTATTTGTCTAATAAATGGAAGCACCGTTCCCACAAACCAATTGTTTAATCTTTTTGTAAATTAATTTACTGCGCGTTTTCAATTACATATTATTTAATAAAGACTGGTCCCGTTATCCCTTTTAACTAATTTATAAAATCTTGTATCTTTATCACAAACCATTTAGCTAATACATTTAAAATGAAACTTAACTGCGCGTTTTCAGTAAGCAAATATTTACTAAAAACTCTTCCCGTGTTCATTCATCATTTATTCAATTATTCAATTAAAATCAGGTTCCGTTTCAACCAACAAATCATTTAATATCTTTCATGAATTAATGTGCGCTTTCATTAACCCATATCTCTGCATATTCAACTAAGTCAACTAACTTATTCTTTTAAAATCAACGTTCCACTTTCAGTAACCGATTTGTAAATGAAAGCAGGTCACATTTTCACCATTATCACCAAACAATTACTAGATTTTAATCTTGGACTTGAGAATATTCTTAAAGTATTTTGTCTCAGATGGTTGTTAAGTGTTTTTTTTTTAGTCTTAAGTTTAATGTATATTTTTTTGTATCTACAACGCTTTGTAACGTTCTGAGAAATCTGTCTATATTTTGGCAATGTAACAATAATAACAATGTAATTGTTGTTGTAAAATGACAGGCTGATATTAATGGATGATCTATCTCGATTAATAACAAGGCATTGTCGCTTGTGTAAAGAATATCATGTCAAACATAAAAATGATAAACATGTATAGCTATAAATAACGATACATTTTTTTGTAGAAGAATTATTTTTCCCCAAATATTTATCAAATTTACCTTTAGAATCATCAAGCAAGTATAGTAATATCACAATATTGTAAATTTAATACAAATAATAATGCAAAACATCTAACCAATTTTAATATATCCTGAGTGTTCACTGCTTTTGTTTTTCTCACATGAGCCATGGTGATCCCCGCTCTTAAATATACCTTTCACCTGTTTTGCCGTTTAAACATTGTTTTTCGTTGGCTAATGACGGAAATGTCTCATGCACATACATATTTTCGTGACGGTATTCAGACACAAACATTTACAACTCCACCTAAAGGTCACTAACAAACCGGCGTTCAGCCCACGGGTATAATCATAAGATGTACCTCCGGTTACTTCAAGTGTTTTAAGTATTAACAGCTTTATCATTGTCTTTATATTGTTTTTTTTTTAACGCATTCTTGTCTTTTTCGGTGTTGTAAAAATACATCAGCAGCACAAGTTAAAGGCATGACCATTAATAATACAACAGTATATATGTGTCTGTGGCACTTTCGACAAATGCATGTAACTATGCTTAACTTAGGAATCGACGGGTTTAAGGGTATGTCTATACTATTGTTGCGAAACTATTTAATCAATCATGTGTATATGTTATGTGGCTTTAATAAAAAAACTGAAAGGTATAGTAAGGTTTCCTTTCCGCTGGTAAAGCTGCAGTTTCACTTTGTGTATAGTTAATAATACCCAAAGTTTCAGAAAATAGACTTTTCTCACAGTTGCATAACACAAATTAAAGGTTGCCTTGGACGCCGATAAAACACACATTGTTTTGGTATTTTTTATAATATTTTTTAGCTAAGTCATAAATTCATTGTTGTTACTTGGTAGTATATATGCATAAAGAGAGGGAAATGTATTGTTATAAAACGTGTCTATTTAAAGGATAAAATACCGTCGATATGTAAATAAAAAGCGGTTTTTATGTGTACTGGAGGATATTATAGGACACAAAATGTCGACCCCAGAGACATGATTTAAACAAACTCGGTAGATGACCACCATACAATGCTACATGCCAATACTAAACATATAGGTCTTGTGGTTCTTGAAGATAAGATTTTTGAATGTTTTCACTATGTCACAAATGAAACGTGATAATCTGCATTTTAATTTAAAGAGTCCATCTTTGAAGAAAATGCATTTTAAGTTACCTCTCTTGAAGTTATTTTTTCTTTTTACGTTACGTTGTTGTAGGTATTTAAGCTTCATAATTATATCAGCTTCGACTATTAACGTTTTAAATGCAAAGATTCCGTGTTGACTATACAACATTAAACACACATTTTTACAAAATATACTGTTACCCATTGCTATGGTGGATTGCTTACAAAGACAAGTCAACCCAAGACCACTCTTTTAGCAGACCCTTACGGGTACCTCCTGACCGAGAATGCCCGTCCTGAACAGGTGGACCAAAAAGTACAGCGACCTCGATCGCTACCCGCTTCAGCCACACCCCAGTCTCCTTCAGAACGATCCCAGACCAGAAGCCGATGACGGCCAACCGTCCATACTTAAGGTTGCGCACCCGTAATGATTTCCTGCGTTTTTCTTCTAAGATCGAAGAGCCTTTTTACCTGTTTACTTATGGATATCTAATTTAAGCAAGAACTTATGTGTTGTTGCCGTGGCCGAGTGGTTAAGGCTTTTGACTAAAAATCTTTTGGGATCTTCCCGCGGAGGTTCGAATCCTGCCGACACCGCATACTTTTTGCGACGCGTTTTATTTCTTTTTTAACGTAATTTGATTAAATATAGCATATTAGTTATGTTTATTGTTAAATATGTTGCAATTTTTATGCACATTCTTCATTTTTTTAAATTAAAACAACGTTATGGCTACATTGGGTGATTAACTGCTGAAAATACGAATCATGCATGTTGCAATATTTTTTTTATTTCAAAAAGTAAATTTGTCTATTTCTTGGTATTTTTGCTGTATATAGTGTATCTATAAAAACTTTGTTCAAAATATTACTTAAATGATACTATTTTGAATTTTATGACACTTTGTTTTTAACCAACCCAATTTCTACTTGGCTGAAACCAGTTACATTTCATGGCGCTCTTCCATAGATAACAAGTCATAAAAATCTATTTCTGTAAAATAATACTTATTTCATCTTGTTTAAACTTTAAACACCATTACTGCATCTGTACACACCAACTGCATGCCCATATTTGGAAATCTGGATGAATTTTGGAACTTTCATATACCCCAGTGCAAATAAACTGGACAAAAGCCGAGCGTGGGGGTGGTTTGGTTTGGAAAAATCAGTATTTTTTTTAAAAAGCACGGAAAGCCTACCTAAAAATGTGCATGTAGTTCAGTGAAATGATGGTGATTAAGAAAATAATACATTACTTTATATTTGGAAAGATACCCATTACGGGTGCGCTAATGTTTTTAACAAACCCAATTTCTACTTGACTGAAACCAGTTACATTTCATGGCGCTCTTCCATAGATAACAAGTCATAAAAAATAAATGTCTGTAAAATAATACTTATTTCATCTTGTTTAAACTTTACACACCTTTATTGCATCTGTACACACCAACTGAATGCCCATATTTGGAAATCTGGATGAATAATGGAACTTTCATATACTCCAGGGGTGCAAATAAACTGGACAAAAGCCGAGCGTGGGGGTGGTTTTGAAAAAATCAGTATATTTTTTTAAAAAGCACGGAAAGCCTACCTAAAAATGTGCATGTAGTTCAGTGAAAAGATGCTGATTAAGAACATAATACATGAGATAATATTTGGAAAGGTGCCCATTACGGGTGCGCTACCTTAATGCGGAGGTGGAGGAGGGGGTGCACAGTCTGAATGCAGGAAAATCTTCGGGAGTGGATATTGTCCCTTTCGAGCTGATTTAGCACGGATTATAAGCAACGACTGCAGCAATTACGGCACTATGCCAGAAGATCTCGGAGAAGCAGAAGTGAACCAAGGACTGGACCCAGTCTCTGGTCATCCCCTAACGAAAAAGGCCAACCTCAAGCTGTGCGAGAACCATCAGCTCATCAGTCATCCCAGCAAAGTCATGATACGCATCATCATCAACAAGCTGACAATTTAGGTCGAGGAACTGCTGGCGGAAGAGAAGATTGGATTCAGAGCTGGATGGAGAACAGTGAAACAAATCTTCAACTACAGAGTCGGCAATCAGTAACACCTGCAACACAAAAGTGAGCTCTTCTTTAACTTCATTGACTTTAAGATAGCTTTCGACATGATGGCCAGGGGCAGGTTATGAGAGAATTTAATATTGACGAAGTGATGATGAAATTCATCCAAGAACTATACGGGAACGCCTGCAGCGCTTTGAATTGAAATATTGCATTGCGTTATTATCACACACTTTATTCTTCGGTTAATTTTAGCTATTGCCTTTTTGTAAATTAGAACCATGTGTCGTGTTTAAAAGAACATACCTTAATGGCACGTAAAACGTCCCCGCCCCCTCCCCGCCCGCGTGGTTTCTGTGTGCCGGAGGCATACTTGTTACAATAATAATATGGCCTGCACAACGATTTAACATCACACGCATTGGACGACGCACACCAATGAAAACCGTTGAGTTTTGGCTCCGTCTTACCAATTTGACCTTACATTTATCATTGAGATTAAAAATAACAAGCCTTCACATACAAAAAACAAAACTGCCTAAAGCACATTGCAGCACAATTTGTCAATTTGCTAAACCAGTGGCTACATCACATAATGTATTGAGGGACACCTGCGGCCGAAAAAAATGAGTTCCATTGTAAACAAAATACCACAACAACCACAATAGTCTAAATTAAGAGCTACTGAATTAAGTCACAATTACAAGTGATAAATACAATAGGTCCCGAAAATATCGCTCTCATGATCACCATCATCATCATCATCATCATCATCATCATCATCATCATCATCATCATCATCATCATCATCATCTTCATCTTCATCATTATCATCATCATCATCTCATCATCATCCTCTTCATCATCATGATCATCATCATCATCATCATCACATGTTTTTCACACAGGTCGAAATCATATTTTCTTTTTAAGTTATGAACTTATCATTTTATTGATCCGATGACCGCTGTTATACACCCTGTTCGCAAAACCAGAATCAATGTATTAGACATATTAGATAAAAGATATAGACAGGTCACATATATTTCAGATATACCGTTGCATTATTATTTATGTTTAATGACCATAACTGGAAAACAATTGAAACAAATAATAGAAGAAGTAACGGCCGATTTTTTTTTCTACGGAAGCGGATACGGACCAAAAATGCAAATTCGGTAAATGAAGAATTATTTTTTAGTTTCAAAATAACGTAAAATTGGTAACATTTTAAAATTAAATGTTGCGTCTTTGATCTATTTTTCAGCATCACCAACACGCTGTAAAATAATTAACTTAAAGGACCATCTATGTGACCATCATGAATCGTTTTTAGCTGAAAATATGTCATAGAACGGTAAGCGGTATACATGTAACGAACATGCACATTTTATTTATGAATAGGTTTGAACGGATGACTTTATTTTGAAACCAGACTCTACACATACAATTCTGCTTTGTAAATTCTCGAGACGATCTAGTTGTGAATTATGTGAGAACTATTTCGTTTAAATAAATTATCGATGTTATGGCAATAAATATTAACTATCGTTCAATGTCTACTTTATAAATGTGAATTATTTCAATGTTTTTATATAGGGTTGCAAATGTATATTATTCTTTAAATGTTTACAGGACTGGTTGTGATAATCCGGGAACATGGCACTAAATACCAAATCAAGTGAATAAAGACCGTTCTGAAGTAAGAACTTTCAATAATAACTTTCACTTTAGTCTTGTAAAATCAAATAACGGTACACCTTTAAAACAGAATTTAAATGTCAAAACGCTTCTCTTTCGAGCTATTATCATCTCAATGTGTGTGAAACAGTAATTGTTTTAAAAGCTGCTCCATTTTTGCCGTATCATATTTTTATATCAAATGTTTATATCATAATGAAATTCCTTAATAGTAAAGATATTCTAATAACCAGATACAAGATAGCATATTTATAGTTTTTATCGTCAATGATTAATCAAATAACAGTGCATTTGTTGTTTTTTTTGCAGGAATGGCATCGAAGTCGAGCTGCGTATTGTGCGAATATCATAGCTGTGATAAGAAAACTATAGAATTAGGCGAAAAGGGCTGCATTTCTCTGATTAGAATAAGCGAGTCGCGAGGGGATATTTATGTTCTCGAAAGGGGACAAGTTCTTCATTAATATTGTCGAAAGAACTTCTTACTTGGGCGAAAAAATTAATGAAGCGTAAACTGGAACCTCAAATACCAATAGTTGTCCTTCGTTCGGACCAGAAATTTGATTTTAAAACAGATTGTATGTTTTGTGGAAATGTTATAGAGTTTAATGCTAAGCACCCATCTGAAGGTTCACAGCGGTACTCTGTGAAAACAACTAGTTTCCAGAACTCTATGAAAGCTAAGGCCAGCGAAAGAGAAGACGAATGGGGTAAAGTGGTGCTTGCCAGAATTGAATACTCGAGAAATCTTTTTGCCTTATATGCATTATATCACCAGGACTGTAGTGTTAAATTCCGGACAAAAGATGAAGATATATGCACGCCAGCAAAAAAGAAAAAAGGAAGAAAAGTGTCAGAAGATAGAGAAGCGGCTTTCCTTGAAGTAGTGAAGGAAATCGAAGATAATGCAAATAGGCCCTATACCATTGAAGAACTTGTGAAAATGATGCAATACAATTTACCTGAAAATGCCGATTCTGAACCTTATTCGAGTAAGCACATGAAACGTCGTCTTATAGAACATTTTGGGCTTAGAATATATATATTACTGAAACATGTGGTAAATCAAATTTAATCACATTAAAACTTGAGGTGTCAAACTAGTTGAAAACTTCTTTGAAGAAAGCAAACATGACAATGGCGTTGACAAAAAGACAAAACTCATCAAAACTGCTGCACAATTAATAGAAAATGACATTGCTTTGATTCCAAATAAGAACGAAAATTATCCTACAAGTGTAGACTAAGAAAGCAAAGAAGCATGTCTTGATTTTCTGCCTGATTCATTAAAGATTGTTGGGGAATTTTGATTCCGTGGAAAGATTCTGATTTGAAAAAAGCTCCGATTGGCCAAGCTCTGGTTCAGGCAGCAAGACCGATATCAATATTAGCTCCTTTGCAATTCGGGCTGTTTGTACAGTTACATCAAATGTTTGGATAAAAAATGCTGAATGGTTTGTTAAATGAATGTGGCTTTAGTATGTCATGTTTTGAAACGCAAAGGTTTGAGAAGTCTGCATCAATGATTCAAGACTTTGACATTTCAGACACTCAAGACAGGTGTATACAATTCATAGCCGATAACGTTGATCATAATGTTAGAACAATTGATGGGCTAAACACTTTTCATGGAATGGAGATGATGATGACAATAGCCCCAGAACTCAAAAATGTCAAAAAGGTTGTGCAGAGGATGAATGCATCTTTAACTGACGTCGCATCTGTAGGGAAAGTGAATATTAAATTCAAGGATCCAGCACAACGAGTTTGGATAACGTTCGCAAAGCTTTCCGAGTTCATTACCTATGACAACACTTACAACATCGACTTTCTTTGGAAAATGTCATGGCTCCCACGACCAAAAACACCCCCAGTGGAATGGGATGATGCAAATGGTGCATAAAGGTACACATCCAGGAGTATCCACAACCATATTCCTGCCCATTATGGACATGGACCGCAACAACGAAACATGTATCTACTCTACATTATCCTACGTAATGAGCCTGGCTACACAATACAATGTCGGTGTTTTTTTCACCTATAGGGGAATGTTGGAAGGGCCCGTCCAAAGAGGAAAAACGCGTCATTTTGTAGGAAAAGGGGAAATTAAAAATTCACACTTTAATATGTTATGATATTTATTACATGAATACACATGTATGTTTGAAAATAATATTTACAGCTGAAAGTCTCTGTCCTTTTTCTTAAATATATATCAATTATCTTTTCAACAATAGTTTCAAACAGTTCCGCCTTGATGCACAGTCTCAGTTTTCCTAGCCATTTTGAGTCTAATTGGGATTTTTAAAATCGATAAATTGGCAAATTTGAGCATTTTTTATCAATTAAATGGACCAAATTGGAATTTTGTATCAACAAATATTGACACATTGACAATATAGATACATCAGGCATTGTCTTGGCCATTTTGGAAAAAAAATGCAATTCACATGAAAAGTCCACTGATTTGGGAGAAAAACTAATTTAATATAACTCTTTATATAAATTCAAAAACATTTTAATTATAGATATATACCTTGCTAGTTGTTTATGAAATAAAATTGATACATTATTATCATAAGACACTTCTTTCTAAAAAAAATTTTTTTTTTTTTTTTAATTTGTGGAGGGGATTTTTTGTACAAAATCGGGGAAAAATACCCACTCATTTTTAAGGGGAATGGCCCCGAAATTGCCATAAAACAATACTGATTATGTTTATCCATTGATAACATTTGACCAGCCGTTATGGCTCAAAGCGTTATTAAAACAGAACCCGCTAATAGCGACTTGAAGAGAGTCGTGTGTCGTCTTGGAAGACTGCATGTAGTAAAGAGCCTCCTTGGGTCAATATGAACTATAATGACAGACTCGTGACTGAAAGAGCTATTACAAACTGTGTATACTGAAAATGCTGTACCGCATATGCTTACAGACAAGGTAAGTAAAGCAATAAAATCAATTGTGATGGATCATGTGCAAACAATTCTGAGATATCAGTGGACTAAACGGTGTCTATGTAAGTACATTATAGTTGGATTCAGACAGAGTCGTAAATTCAACGAAAGGTTAATTGGTTTATGTGTTGGAACTGAAACTTGGATTCATGACTTTATGCCACAACTTTAAATACGATAAGGGTTCTATGGTTTTTGTAATCATCTTCATTTATAATGAATTACTTTAATAAGTATGTAAAACCAAATTGACGTCTTTTTTCAAATATTTATAGACTAAGTAAAAAGGTGAAATTCAACATTATTGCTTTTGAAACTGTAAAGGAGTATGTGCTTAGAAAGCATTCTTTATTCTATGATATGTTTTAAAGGGTAATGATCTCTGATAGACTAATGTTGTTAATATCTTGACTCTTTATGATGCAAGTATTAGTAAGGGTTTTTTCAATTAAAATGTCCTCGATTTGATATATATATATAACGATACATTTTCAAGCAATAAAAGATTGTTTAATTGTATGTCGTAAAAAAAATAACGGTACCCCACCACTTCTATAATTACATACCTGAAACATTGTACATAACTGAATTCAGTCAAAAATATTAAAGTTGAAACTTTAATTTTGACATTATGTATATTGTAATGATAATTTACACTACAAAATGGAGTGAAAATTATTATATAGCATAAGAAAAGGTAATTTGAGGACACATTGTAGACATGTTGGACGCCGTTTTGGACGCCATATTGGACTTTCAAGTTGATAAAACAAACAATAAGTGCAAACATGTTATTGTTGTGACGTTACGTGAATGTAGGCAACAATTTCCACAATAAAATACTGTAAATTGTTTAAATTGTTTAGAAAAAGCCTTTTTTTCAGGGAAATAGCCGCCATATTGGACGCCATTTTGGACGCCATATTGGTAATTTTAGTATGAAAACAAGCGCTTTGTAAAAGTATGCTATTATATTCTTATTTCAAAAGATTTAGGCACAAAAAGAGTTATACTTTTAAATAAATAATCTAATAAGTGCACATAGTATCAAAATAGACGCATCTTGGACGCCATCTTGGATTCTGAGGTTTCCCGGATGGGAATTTTCGGGAACTATTTGAATTCAGAATCTACAAGCTATAACCTTTCAGAAATTATAATTTTCAAATCTGTTCCAATTTTGTTCGGGTATAACCTTCCACAGCCTTTACTATTGTGCTTTAATACATATTGACATTGACGATTTGCGGAGCAGCATATAGTTTGTGATAATACATACCTTTTCAAATAACCTTATATTCGGTCGTCAAACATCAAAGTAAAATCAACGTTGTATTTTTCGGATGGGTGTCCTTAATTCATGTGTTTTGTTTAAAAAATATATCACCACAAAGCATTATAAGCTATGCAAATAAAATATAATACAACGTGTCATCAACCGTAGCATTATCTGCCGCTATCCCGGTAAATCCGTTTTCCATATGACAAGGTAAATCGTGCAGCCTCTTTTTCTTTTATCTATTGTATCTATCTTATTTTAAAAACGAAGCAAATGTTGGCTTGTTGTATTTTATTTGTATTCGCATTTATGAAATCGTTATTTCATTAATATAAACAGACTTAAGTCTTAACAGTTACTATTTTTATTGTGATGAACTTTGTTTGATCAGTGTTTTATATACCTATTTTGCTTACATTTGGAAAATAAGGGAAACATGTTTACATTGTCTGCTTTCGGTGTTTCTTGCTTTGATTTTGTGTTTAAACAAGCATCTGTTATAGGTAAATAATAAACTATTTTGTCATTTGAAATATCAAATAAATTATTTGATAATACCCTATAATATTGTTTAACAATTAACTACCCTTATCTTTATGTCAGTCGAATATCATGATTATGCCGTTGCTGTTATTGCTTCCCTACGTATATCGACATGAGTATGTATAAGTTTTATTACATAACATGAGTCACTTGTTTGCAAATAAAAGTATACGTACGTTAATTGACTGTTTTATATATATTGCTTTGTTTAAACTTGATTATACAATAATGACACAATTATAAATGCGACGACATAACTACGCTCGGGATCTTTGTCGTTGATGTAAGTTTAATAGACAGATAAATTAAGTGATGCATGAAAATATCTCAATACAATCATATGTACATACAAGTACATAGATACACAATGCTGACATAGGTAATTGTATTTCATTTATTGAACTTAGGCATAGGTAAACAAATCACATTTGGCTAAGCACAGATAAATCACATTTTGATCAGTCCAGTCCGTCTATAAACTCCATTAAAAAAAAATAGTAATCAAAGTATATGTTAAGTGATTTGTGATTTACAATATAGTGTATACAGTCGCACGGCGTATTTACAATGGGTCCGTGTGCAAACAGGAGAAAACATATATGTAACGGACAAGGTCAAGAATGGCGCTGATATCGAAGGAATAAAGAAGTTAAACACACTTTTGTGGTATTTTAAGACTTTAGATTAAATATCCTATAAAACTATTCAAGATTTTAGATAAGCATTTATTTATTTATTTTTTCAAAATCTTACTGTGCCTTTTCAGTCATTTCAATCTACAGTTTACTGTCTTGATGATGTTCTTCATACAGTTATGCACACGAAAGATCACGATCTAAAACATGCACGAAGTAAGTATTTTTTATACTTCAACATTGCAGTTAATATTGAATTCATCTACCATTTTTACTTTTCTTTTGCTACCAAATTATATACCCTCAGTTTACCATATATGAAGCGATAACTTATTAACAACATGCGAATTATTAAATGATTCTTGTTCTTTACATAGCCTATGTTTATTACTTACAGATTTCTATGAGAGTTTTTGTAGAACTGCCCTCAGCACAGTTAACGTGAAAACTCATCACTTATACTGGTAGGCATGCTTTTGACCCAACATACTACCTTGGAAACACTTAAGGTTAATTATTCTTGATATGGAAAAAAGTCACTTACATGTACTGTTTGTTTTCTACTTGACATATATCACTCAAACCACTCTCAGACTCAACACCGATTCCCTTAAATTTACTAAAAATAAGTGTATGCGACAGTCGAAGACTTCCTATTACTCTTTAGTTTGTATAGTCTATCCACCTTAATCAGTCGAGCAGAATTTTCAATACTTGTTTAATATTTCCAAAATGTATCCAAAAATTATTTACATTATGAGACTAAAATATACTTTTCCAGTCAGCTGCATTGCGTTTTAAAATAATATCGTCTGGTCCTGTTCACGATGATTATTCCCACTTATAAGTTGCACAAGTTAAAATATGTAATTATTGTTCAACCTTGCATAAAGATTAGATACATCTTAAGTACCTACTGATTCTGAGTGAGTCCTGCCGAGTACTAAGGCTTGTTTGGACAAAGTGCCCATGGGATTCCTTTGAAGACTCTCATTCAAATTTGTCCAAATCGTTCCGGTCAATTGCATACATGTATGTGCATAACATTAAACCTGAAATTTGCTAAATTCGACTTTATTGATCACAGTTACCTTCATACGCCTTCGACCTTGTAAAACCATGACCCCGACAACATAAAGTCGATAACGAAATGTGTTTGTTTTTCTATGATATTGTCTTAAGAAAATAATAATATGAAAAATAATAAAAAATAATCAATAGTGTTCGTCTACATAAATGTGCACGTGCGATACGAGGCAAACCCACATGCACGTGGTCCAGCAGTGTCATAACGTAATAGATGAATTTTTAAATAGAACTTTGTTTAAAATGTTAACAAACAAAACTACGCGAAATTTCAATGTGATATCGTGAGCCGTTTTTGGTGAAATTAATATGAAAGTGTTGCGTGAGAAATGCCTTTGAGTGTAGATCGATTTTAAGTTGTTAACAAACGTTGTCACGTCCATTGATTTAGCATTTTCTATTTTCACTGTAGTCATACAACCTATGTGGGTGTTTGTTTCTATCCAAAATGATATCAGACAGATACGCTTCTCTATATTGAAAACAAGTTAATGCAACAATGCTAATGTTGTTATTTTCAGCCAATTCTTGTTTACATATCTATAGCATCATGTAATGCAGGGTTGGAGAACAATATCCTGATACGTTCATGTTTTTGGGAGCACCCTAATGTGGATATAGATCAATTACGATTAAAAGAATGAATCAACATTAGAACCTGTACCGAGACAGCGCACTTTACAATTCTCCCGATTCAAAAATGCAAAGTAAATTTTCTGTCAGTCACCTTATATAATACCCTAATTTCTACTGAACATGTGTCAAAGTGTTAGAAGCATTTTGTTGCATTAATTAAACCTGAAATGTGCTTAACTCGACTATATTAGTCACGGTTACCTGCATACGCCTTCAACCTTGTTAACCCATGACCCCGACAACATGTAGTTGATAAAGAAATGTGTTTTTCTATGATATTATCTTAAGAAAATAATAGTTTGAAAAAAATAAAAATATTTATGCCTACAAAAATGTGCTCGTGCGTGACACGGCATACCGATATGCACATTATGTGTAAGAACATTATGAATGATTTTTTTAAATGTAACTTTATTGTAAATGTTATCAAACAAAAAGGTCCATAATTTCAATTTGATACATTGAGCCGTTTTCGAGAAATGATTGAAATAAGTGTGTAGATAGATTTTAACACACGTTGGCGCGTCCATTAATTTAGAATTTTCTATTTTTACTGTTAAATCATACAACCAATGCGGGTATTTTCTCTTTTCAACATGATTAATGCAAAATGTTAATATAGATTGAAAGTCACACTACTTTATATTACTGGTTGGTCATGAGATTGATTAAGGTACAATGCAGGCAACCGTAGTTTAGACACGGATCTTTGTACATATTTCAATGGCCATATCGATTGTGTACTTCCCAAAAGTTATAAGTTGCATGTATTGTTCTTTATTAGATATTATGCTATTTGTCACTTTCCTACGTGAATGCAAAATGCTAATATAGATTCGAATTCATACTACTTCATATTTCTGATTTGTCATGCGATTATGTAAGGTTCAGCGCAGGCAACCTTAGTATCGACACGGGTCTTTGTACGCGTTTCAACTGGCATATGGATTCTATATTTTCCCAAAGCTATATGTTGTATGGATTGTTCTGTATTAGACATTATGCTATTTGTCTCTTGCCTAAGCTAATGCAAACATGCTTATATAGGTTGAAATTTATACTTCGTCACATTGCTGATTTGTCACGCGATTCTTTTATGTAAAATGCATTACTAAGACTTGTTAATGATATCCTAGCTGCAATGGAAAACTAAGAGGTAACAGCACTAATTGTATAAGACCGTAGTGCTGCTTTCGACACCGTAGATCATGACATACTCTTAGATGCCTTGAAAAGTCAATATGGCGTTTGTGGTGTGACGCTGGACAGGATGGACTCATACTTGCGGCCGCGAAGTTGTTGTGTTAGTGTGAACGGAGGCATGTCAAAATCACGTGAGCTAAAATGCAGTGTCCCACAAGGAAGTTGTTTGGTTCCTTGGCTCTACCTCACCTACGCAGGAACAAATTTTTACATAGTACCCCCTTCCATCTCTGTCTATGGCTTTGCAGATGACCATACTGCCAGCAAACGTTTGAAACCAATTTTATCGGAAGAAACTGAAGCCATCAACGAACTCCAAGATTGTGCATAAGAAAGTACAAACAACTGGATGAACAGTAATAAACTCAAAATGAACGCTTCAAAAACTGAATACATAGTGTTTATTGATGTATGTGGTGACAAGAACAAGCGACAAAGATATTTGGGCTCATTTCTGGATGACACGCTGAACTTCAAGGAACACATAAAGAGAAAGTGAAGATCTGCGATGTTGATTTATTTAAAAAAATAACATTCGTAAATACTTTACACAAGACGCCACAGAAACACTCGTTCTTTCTTTAGTCAGTTCACAATTGGACTATTGTAACGTGATTTTGTACGGCATCTCCCAGTGTTCATTGGCAAAATTACAGCGTGTTCAAAATATGTGCGTAAAATTGGTATTAAGCCGTAGAAAAAGTGACAGTTAAAATCAATCACTTCACGACCTGCACTGGCTGCCAATCAAGACTAGAATCGAATTCAAAATTCTTACATACATGTTTAACTGTTCAATTGGTAATGCCCCTGCCTTCTTGACCGAACTTCTATCCACTCCGATTTCTAAACGTAATCTTAGATCATCAGCATCTTCAATAGGCTGTTTTAAGGTACCTTTCAACAGCAAAAGAACTTTCAGTGATAGAAATTTAAGTACTGTAGGTCCAAAACTATGGAACAACCTACCTTTGAGTTAATTACAATGTACTTCAATAGACACTTTCAAAAAACAACTTAAGACATACTTTTTCTGTGACTATTTTGCATTATTTTAAGGTTATACGTGATGTACTTTTGATCAATATTTTGTATTGACTTGTTTGATACTTGGCACTGGTGTTCGTTTTGTGACTTGTGAATGAGGATTGCCTCGCTCGCTGGTTGTGGGTCGGTCGCTGTGTCATTCCATATTATTTTATGTTTTTAATTTGTGTTTAGTTTTGTTTTTATTTCTATTGTTCAACGCCATTGAATATGTTTTATACGTAGAAATAGGCGTTCAATCAAATGCTCAAGTTTCAAGTTTCAATGCAGACAACCTTAGTATTTACACGGATCTTTGTACGCCTTTTAACGAGCATATCGCTTCTATCCTCCCTAACACAGTATATGTATTGTTCTGTATTAAATATAAGTCTATTTGTCCCTTAAACAAAATGGTAGCGGCAGTTATCGATTCCAATCTTTATTATATTTTCTAGAGTGCCATTATTTATATTTTGAACATATTCTGACGCCGACCTCAATATATGAATATTTTACAGGGATCGAACTTAAAGCAATTTGGTACCGATGAATCAGTTCACATTTGTTTTTGTTGTTTTAGTTTGATACATATATAAACTTACATGTCACTGGATATTAAATTGTATATATATATATATATATACAGCCAACATTAAGTACATAATGATACAATGGAACAAAGTAACATTCAACATTCAATACACTGTACACGGTGACTCGAATCATAGTAAATACCTAAACCAAGTGTTGTTTTTTTAACATTTACTTCACTACAAACTGTATAGCTTATTAGTTAAGAGGATTCGATGTTGTAAGCTCTCGTATTTTTAGAGTAAACTTATTGGTATTGCTTCGTTAATTATGCAACATAGTTTGGATAACACTTTCCAATGGTGCTATTCAAATGTATGCATGTTCTACAAAGATCAAATCATTTAAATCTATCACAGGACATGGCTTACAGGGTCCAGTAAGTGTAAATAATAGAACACCCTAAATATATAAAACAAAAACATGTAAAAAGGTGTTTGGGGGGGACTTTAACACTATGAAAATCAAAATTGTGCAAAAAGGTACGTAAATTATACTCAGTAAGACCTATATACTGTGAAGATGGCCATGATTATTATTCTGGTAAGTATTAACGTGATTTATGTCGTTTAACATTTAACATAATGCAACCGTATATAATACCTTTAAACAATACTACAAAATGTCGCCATCGAATACTAATAAAAAGTCTTCAAAATATTACAATGCACTATTTTAAGTTATTGTGGCATTAAAAAAAACTAGGCACATATATTGCTTCGCTTTTCAGTTCTTCTGAGTTTGTATGTCCCACAACGATTGAAAGAAGTCAATTGGATCATGAAACAATGTGCTTTCATTACAACATTCAGTTGTTAAACTCACAATTCGACGCAACTGTTCATTGACTAGTTTTAATCAGATGGTACTGTATTGATGTTAATAACCTCGTCGAGGGTGTCAGACATCGCCTTGAGCTTGCACTCAATGTCCGCAAGCTGTTGTCGTAATTTACCCAACTGGCCTTCATTGCAATCGCACGTGTAAAGGTATTCCAGCCTTAACAGTTCCTTCTTGATCTTTGTAAACGTATCCCTGACCTTTTCATCGTCGCCCATTACCTCGTAAACCTCTGCGAGACAATTGTAACACTCAGTCAAAAAGTTACTTTTCGGACGCTGCTTTATGAGATCATCACTATAGTAAAGCACAGTTTTCCCAGTTTTAATACATTTAGAAGTGTCCCCTTTTTTAACGGCAACTTTCATCAAGTGAACCAAGCTTTCCACGTGGGTGGTTTTTCCAGACGCCACGTCCTCGCGTCCCCGTGCCGCTTTCTCGAACATTTCATCTGCTTTGTCCATATTACCCTGTTGGAAATACAACTTTCCCCTCGTGTCATTCAAATACGCAATAAGGTGTATATTCGGAAACCGTTGCTTTGATAAAATTTCTTCTGCTTCGTCTAAAGCATTTAATGCCGCATCTAACGTGCAAACGTCCACGTATGCGTTTGCAACATTCGTCAACGAAGCAACGCGAGAAAGATCTGGAGCTTTGGGTTTGTTATTTATGTCAAGGCCTTCTTGAAATTTCAAGGCCAACCTACTGTCGCCCTTCTGGTCATACATAATTCCAATGTTGTTCAAGGTCATTCCGACATCCGGGTGATTTTCGCCTTGCATTTTCCGTCGACGTTTGAGGCAAACAAAATGGTGTTTCTCAGCATCTTCAAATCGTCCTGTTTAGGATGATGAGATACAGTTATTTAGTTTAAGGTAGGAATACATTTTAAATAAAACTTAATAAGAAATTCAATCTTAAAGGTATTTTGAATTAGGAAAAGACACTAAACTTAAATTATATTGTCATTACTATTTATTTTTCGACTTATTTTCGAAAACGTTTATCATTTAAGGCACATGCTCTGTTAATACACTGATTTATCAGACTTAATCGAGAAGTTTGTCAATCGATCGATAGTGGATGATTCTATGAAATGAAAAACTAACAGCATTCAAAACAAATTAATAAATCAACATAATACAATCAATTTCAAGCATTCATGGTATTGTTCGTAATCAATAGGTGTATCGAACGTAATCAAAGTACACCTGACCTAACTTGGTAAGCGTACATCCCATACTGTTTAACGCCTGAAGAGCTATGAACTCGAATGTCTTCCCAGATACCAGCGAAATGGCCAACGACTGCTTTAAATGACTGTAGAAATCATTAAATCTTATTAGTTTTGAACGAAAGTCTTTAATTGTAGGCTCAACAAAACAACAAAACTATTTTATAATACATAAAAAAATATACAGACGTGGTTAAGTAAATGGTACGATGGGTAAGGTAAACTTGATTTGACTGTTACAAACTGTATGACGTATAAACAAGTGCAAATTCAAATATAGATATATCTCTTATTCGGTGTTGAATAGGGTATTTAACAATCAATAAAATACTAACTAATTTTATAATCAGTGGCGTATGGTGTATCACAATTTTGAAAACATCTATACACAAGACATACGAATCCTGTAACATGAATTTCGTTTTTTAAACTTTTTAGCTTATATTGATGTGTATGGAATTAATGTGTCTAGTCATTACTGGAAACAAAAAAAAAGCAAGTACGGAACATATACATATTGAAAATAATGAGTACGTTATAGCTTCTTCGTTTTGATCCTGTAGCATGAGGTTGGATCCGATGCGCTGATGCACAGTTGCCAAATGTAGCGACTTTCCAGCGCCTTTCAATATTCTAAGAGCTGCGCTGTATTTGGTGTGACCCTCTTTGCATTGTGCCTGAACATGAAATTAAAACGTATTTATTAACAATTTTACAAAACATTTGGTGTAAACTACGGATCAAAATTATATAATTAGTCAGTATAAACTTGGTTATATGTATATATGTAAATATAAGTATTCCTGTATGAAATAATTTTAGCCAGTTGACAGAAACTTATAGCTCAACCTGTCGATTCTTTTTCTATTGGGTGTCCAACGGGCTGTAGTAAATCGATTAAAACATGATGCGACAATGTTCTATCCATTTTTAATGACATGTAAACTCATGATTAGCCAATTACATTCTTGAGTGACAAGTACTAGTATCTACTAATTAAACAAAAGCGTATCAATATTCAGACTTCCCATAACCATGTGATCCTCGTAATGCGAAAATGGGTCTAATGTCAGATGCGACCAGCGTAGCATCCGCAAGAACTGGTCCGGAATAACCATGTCCGCTATAAAGTCGCGCAAGGTTAGATGATCTCATCAGCGGACACGGTAGCTCCAGACCACGCTTCGCTTATGAGCTGGTTGGTGTTGAGATATGCTGGCATGTGGCATTAGACCTATTTTCGCATGAAGCGGCCCATATATAACATGTTCAGTCATGTGTACACTAATAAGTGTACAAGTTTCAAAGAACCTTATATCATGTTGATATAACGATACACGAATTCGTGTGCAGGCTTCCAGCAAGTGAACATAAATTAGTGAACATGATCCTCATTTCCAGCATTTTATCTAGGTTCATCATTCTATATATTTAACTATACCTTGACATATGTGTACAGGCTTCCCACTGCCAGATCTACTAGAGCTTTGTCCATTTCTTTGCCGTATCGGTCTGCTGCACGATGACATTGACTGTAGAAATCCTCAGAGTTTCCTGAAAATGATTACTATTAATCTAAAAACAATATAACATACCGTAACTATAAATATTAAAACAATATGCGGGACGTATCTGGCGGGCCAATATGATCCTATCGTTGGCCGATTTTACATATATGAAAAGAATAAGATCATGAGGTTTCAATTGAACACAATGGTGTCTACATTCAGTCTTAGTCAACGGTGATACATAAAATTAAGCCATAAATCAACGCAAGAATCGAACATAATGATAATTAAACATAGCAGGGAATTGGGATAATTCAAATATCGATTGCAACTGAAACTTAACTGTAGATTAGATTGATTACACTATTTGAGCTTTAACAGGAAAAACATAAAAACATTTTTTAAGGACACGCTTACCTCAATGACACCAATGCTTATAACAATAAATTTAACAACGATATTCACTTCCATTTTCTGTTGTTTTTGTCATCTTTTAATTTAATTTTATTTAAAAAAAAACAATATGTTTGGATACGTGTGTATTGAATGCTAACCATTCTGACCACAAACACGATTTACGAAATCGAATGGCAGGTCGAAGTGATTCATTTTATACTTATCGATGTTTCCAATTATGCATGATAAACACACAGTTTGTAATAAATTTTAAATTGGTTCGAAGTTTTTTGTTCAATATATTACTGTTAAATTACCCACCACGTCAGAATTGTTGTCCCTTAAATGAAGAGAGTCTAGCTTAAACTGGTGTTTAATCACAGAATTTACGTCAAACTGGATACGTCATAAATTGCGCAATCGGTCTACGCCAAAAAGCGATAATTGCTCTAGTGCCGTTTGCGGCCTGTCCGCTGATGAGACAATGGAACTTTGCAAATGTTAAGGCTTGTCAGCAGCTACGGTGGACACATATGGCATGAGCGCATGACGCGGCTCATTTGTGGCCAACTCGGATCAGTATATTGCTTTACCTGTGAGATATTGCTCAATAAACACCGTGGACTCAGTAGCCATCCGAATAAAGAACGTGTAAGTGTCCTGTGTTGTGTATTGTATCTCCAGCAACAGCTTCTGCAGGTTCGGCTGCTCAAAAGCAAATTCCGCCAAGGCGTTCGCATACTCATGTGACGTATAACGTCGAGATATGCTCGTCATTACCTCGGTGAACGTTTTGCAGAAACGCTTGCGGATTTCTGGAAAGGTTTGATACTTTGTAATAAGGTATTTCGAGACAGTATCTAGGCCGTTGCCTGGGAAGAACTAGTACTTAGTGTATTAAGCGATTAATATCTTGCGAACATAATACGAGTGGGGATCAAACCCGGAACCTCAAGATCTCTAGGCGAAAACTTTGTCCACCACGATACCGCGACCTTTTTGACTAGTTTAACCCTTTCATCTGTTAAGCAAGCTTTCTTGCTACACATTGTATTCAAAATCTATTGAAATCCCAGTTACCAAATTTCGGTACTCAATGAAATATATCAGTGAACCCATTTTGCTATACATATTGCATTACAATTGTCAATCCTATGAATTATGTTCACAAAAACGGTAATATATATATACATTTGCACGATTATTAAATTCATTGTATCAGTGTAAATCATTAGCGAAAAAACACACACTTGTTGTGTAGTCATTAAGCCCTTAAAGTCATGTATGTACAGGTCAAAGAAACCAAACGCATTCGGATGGGACTAATTTTGTTCGGAAAATATGCTGGAGAAAAATTAACTTTAGCAAAGGCATAGGTCCCGAAAAAAAGTAATTATTGGTCCCAATACCCACACAATTTCATGACATGATAAGAACAGTACGTATGGGCATTGGAGCAACTTTAAATCCCCTATAACGCTAAAAGTCAACGAATATTTCGTAACATATTTCGTAAAATACAGTTAACACATAAACAATCAGTGTTCCTTATAGCAATTGCCAACATTTCAACGCTATATTTGGTCTGGTAAAGATATGTAATGCTCTTTTTTATTTTTTGTTCCACAATATATTCCATTTTAATTTCTCGCAACAATATTAATTTGAACGACACATGAACACTTAATTGGCACATGAACATGTTTGTATATATTGTACCACAATTAAAATAATTAAAAAAAAACATTTTGTATCTTGTTAAATCTACGTTACCAGAGCAAATCTAGAATTGAAATTTTGGCTATTTTACGAAATATTTTACCAAATACTCGTTGATTGTGATTGTTTTAGGGGTTTAACGTTCGATACAAAAGGCAATGGAAATATATTTTTGTTACCTGGAATGTGCCGAAAAGCGGTAAACGTTTTGAGACACTCCCGCAAGATTTCCTGTATGTTAAAGCGCTTATTCGAGGGATCATAGGTGATGAAGTGACGCCTTAGTTTAGGGACCAGCACTTGGTCCTTCACCACCGCTTCCGTCGGGTAATCTGCGGTAGAAGTTGAGTGAATGAGTTTTGTGAATATCATGAACATACATATTGAAAATAAATCTTAAAATGACATGTAACTTGTTCGTAGACTATTCGCTGCACACGATCAAGAAGTAGAAAATACAAGTTTCATATTTCCACAACGTGAAACCATTCTTCGACGCCGTAAAAAGATCATTAACTGTTCCTAACATATCGTTTCATATTGGCCTTTCGCACATGAGGCATCGGAAACCAACATAACTAACTGGGATTCCCATACGTATTTAATTTTAATATATGCAAAACATGTTGATTGCTATCGTCAGCAGCCGAAATGTATCGAGATCCTCGACATTTATTGATATCACACTAAAGAGAACACATAGCATTTGTTTAACCTTTATCAGCACAAACTTGGGTAATGAAATATGAACACAAAAATGTCAACATTTAACGCATAGTATATGTCTATGAGTGACCATGGGTTTAAAAAAAAGAGTTTAGATGTTTGAAAGGCCAACTATGGACTAGGTTAGGTTCACCAATAACTTGGTAGCGATTTGCCTGTTCAGCATTGAACTGGTTTGTAATAAAATCCATCTCAACTCTCTGAAGTTAAAAGGCCAACTGCGTCTTTGCGTCATGTATAGTTTAAATGTAACGAATAAATGATCGGGAGTTTCTTCCATTAACGAGCTGCAATATTGTCAAACATTTCTAAAGCACGTGGTTAAATGACCAACTTTGCATTTGGTTTAGCGTAAAACTCACCGAGTAGCGATCTGGCCTCTTCTGCCGTAAATGAGCCTGGTATATAATCCAATTCTGAGAACCGTCTCTGAAGCACGGGGCTCAGGCGATTGATGAATAGCCGATACACGTCAGCTGAAATAATGATTCTGAATTATATAAGGCTTGAGTTAGATACCTGAAATACCGATAGGGATATACATTAAATAATTCCTGAATGGTGCACATTTAAGCAGGCGAATATGCATACAGTGTATCAAAATCACAGCTAGATTTTGGTCCATTAAAATCAAATAATTTCATGCACAATGCTCTCAACCACTAACATTCATTTGTAAGCAAAATACACCGGTACAGTCAACTGATGGCAAAAATAATCTCATCGATAAATTAAATTTACCATAACATGACGTTACTCAAGCACCTACCAACTCTGTCTGTCTCCGGATAAAACTCTCGACTAAGGACTTTCAGTCTGTATTCCGCTAGCAGTTGCGCCATGTCCTTCGGCGTCAACATGCCTCCGTCGCCTCGAAGCTCGGACGTTATCATGAGAATCAGAAGCGGCAACCCTTCAGTAAGTTCTACAATAGGGTCCAAGTATTCGCCGTAGTCCACACCGGGAGATTCGGCTCTCAGTAATTCCGATGTCTCTGTCGGCTTGAGCGGTTGTAGCTCACACACGAAATAGATCCGCCGAAAACTTTCCAGCTGAAACTTCGTTGTAGAAGTCAAAATAACTTTTATATTGTTCTGTTTCAAAAGGGCAACACACAGCTTGTGTAGAGGTTCGTGAGTTTCGGCTTCATTGTCGATAAAATATTCGCCGTTGTCAAAAAATAATAAGTATTGCGTTTGTCTAGTGGAAACAGCACAGAAAAGCATGCTTTCCCATGACTTGACATCGTTTGGATGAGATTCAACAGAAACAGTCAACTGGGCGCATATATTGACGTACATTGCGACTAGGTCGCTGGTCTCCTTCAAGTTAACGTAGACTAGTTCATCATATTGGCCCGAGACACTAGCCAAAAACTCCTTCGCTAGCCTTGATGTACCAACAGATCGCATCCCAAAAATTCCGAACATTCTTTGTTTTTTGTTCCAGGCAGCTTGCAAATCGCGAATTCATCTTTCCGACCGACGAACTGGGCCTCATCGTAGGTTTCTATTCCGAGACCCATTGTTACAGTACTGTTGATATGCTTTGATACAGAAGAAAACGCTAAACGACCTCCTTATCAAAGTTTTTCCATGAAATAATGAAACTTACCGCGGTGTAAATTTAGGCGAAACATTAGTAAGTCATATCTCTTAAAGCATTGTTAACGAATCTTAGATATTGTCGGTAACCGAATCAGCCATACATTAACTCGCTTTGAATTCGTAATAGTCCGTGTCTTCCTTTGAATTCTGAACATTAGCCCCTTTTTAGAACAAATGTGTCAATATTCCCCTTTAAGTCCAACTCATCATTATATCCCTTCAAATTCCAACTAGTAATTATCTCCCTTTGAATTATAAAGAGTCATTGAGGTTTTTTATTAAACAGAGCCATCATTTTGAAGAGTCATGATCACTTTTGGAATCCAGCTAATCATTATCTACTGTTGACTTCTTAGAAATAATTGTCTCCCTTTGGATTCTAACGAATGATTATCACCTGTTGATGTCTTACAGCTCATTGCCTCCACTTGAATTTAACGAATCCTTATCTCCCTTTGAATTCCAACGAGTCGTGGTTTGTGTCGACCGTTCGTTCACAAAACAAATTCTTCGTCCAATCGGACAATTTTACTTGATGTTTTGCACATCTGAAAATAAAAGAAAAATAAATCTTAAAATGAAAAAAAAACAGTTTATAGCCGTACGTATCTGCTATCTGTTAAAAAGTATTACGTTATACGTATGAAGTCATATAACATATTAAAAAACACAACATTTTATAAAGTATAAATATACTTACCTTGTTTACACATTCCTTATGTTCCATCTTCTTATATGTCGATGAAATCGAAATATGTAAATTAAAAATACACTTACTATATAACTTCTAATTAAAAAAAATAAAAAATATTAATTTAAAAACCCAGTTTTCACATCTTGCGATGTTTAAACGCCTAGTTCATGTATTAAACTCGTCTGTTTATATCTTAATGTGTTAATACAGCTCAACTATCAATAAACGCACGTGATGGTTATGTGAGCTGCATTTGGTTTTACCGACGAAACATGCGGAAGTTTATAGAATTTAAACCTCACATTACTTTTTGGTCTGTTGAACACTTCTATTACATACATAGTCTTTGTCTTTATATTAAAATTACCCATTCAAAAAGATTTATATTAAACCTCAAGGTATATGGTCTGTTCAACATATCGAGTTCGGTATTAAATGTGTATGGTTCAGTCTTTTGTATACATTGCTACCACATACAGTATCAAGTTTATATCGAGTCGATGTTGACTAAATTGAGTCAGCGTTAAGTGTATTGTACATGTCGTGTATTGTTTATTAATTCAAAAACTGGAATGGCTCTCTAAATGTAACTGGCTTGTTTTACAAAGATAGACTAATATTATTGCGTAACTGTGTATGTGTTTACAATTTGGATGTGTTCTGTTTGCATGAGATTCGCATGTATAATATTACTACAGCTTAAACACTCAAATATGTGTCAAATCTCAATAATAAGATTTTAGAGTTTTGGTGAGGGCAGATGTACAGGCGATGCAATTATTGTACTTAATCCTAGTTGAAATATGGATTCATTTCACACTGGCCTATAAAGAAGATTATTATATGTATATGTATCTGTCCTTGATGTTAAATTTTGAATAGTTAATGTAAAGGCTCCATTTGTTGTGTATGAAACAAAGTTTCTTTTTGAAACCTCGAATACAAATTTTGTTACTAGTAGACATCTTATTTTAAGTGGAGGTTTTATTTGTGTTTAAAACTCTTGTTTGGATAAAATTGGTGGTGATATAGGATTAGTTAGTTCAAAAATACTATCTCAAAGTATAACTTAATTTTAATTTTTTGATGTAAATATATATTTATGTCATGAAGGCGAATACTGCACATGGATATAAGTTATATACTGATGATTTATTTTTAAACAGGTTGTAGATTAGACAGATTTACATCAGTTAACTATTTCTGAAAAATGTCAAAAATTGTACAACTATTTCTTTTTACAAGTTCAGCCCTTAAGTATTGTTATAATTCAATATTAAATATACATTTACTTTTCCAATTCATATGGGAAATTTAATAATTCCATTTAAAAGATAATGACTATATAGAACTTATTTAATATTATTGTCTGGAACTGATGAGATTACTTAAAAACACTGGGAAACTATGAAACTGTTAAACATGTATTTTTTATGGTTAGTGTAAAGGAAGTGGCATATATTGTGAAATTCAATTATTAAAATCAATATAAACCCTCAACAGATCTAAAAGAAAAACAGGAATATAATATACAGATAGATAACAGTGTGGCCATACCACGTGGTCCGTGACGTCATTTTGGCTAGCACGTCAAGTAGAAAATTGTCAATATTGCCTCCGCTAAGAAACTTCAAATCCACGTAAGTATCTTATTATTTACTCTTTTTTGACAAAATAAAGCTAAGGGTAAAGTTGAGCACTATTCTCGGTTATGCAAATATTTGACAACAGATGAGTAGTTAAGTCTATCATTCGAGGAAAATTCCTAGTTTTTACGTTACAATGCACGCAAGCACGACAAGCACATTTTAAGTCTTCCAAAATATCCGTTTCATATTCCTTTTTGCAGTGCACTCCTATATGCGGACGTGAATAATTCCATATAAAATGTGTTTTGTCCGAAAAAAAAATCTAAAAACACCATCTAATGACATCTTTAATGTACACCAACAATATGGCTAACACGACAAGCAACGAAATTCAAGGCAAGCACAACAAGTCGATATTCGGCTAGAACGACTAGTAGTTATTCTAGTGTAGAATTGGTAACTTCTATGTTGTCAAACTATAAATTTCAATTTATTTTAATGTGTGTGTCCCTTGTATAGTTTTTGTCTTTGTACTGTCTTCGTGAGATTCTGTGCCCTGTCCTGTGTGTGTGTGTTTAGCTATGTATAATGTATAAATAGTGACGAGTTTAAGATGTTTAAACAGAACAAATGAACACAATCTGCACTTATAAATGACTACTGAATCAACATTCAGAGATCATGATACCATAAATAACACTCTTTGTCCAAGTTTATAACAGTTTTACGTGTCAATGAAAATTTGACTGCAATAGAATACGGTTTAATTTTGACACATACACACTCTTGAAAACATACAATTAAAAAAAATGCATCAAACCAACATTTTTGAGGTTAAGCGCAAAACGTTTTGTATAACCCGACCGATATTGACCTTTGTGCCGTGTTCGCATTGCAAATATAATTCCGTCTACTTTTTTGCAATCTAGCGTTTCTCAAAATACACCTTTTCCAAGTTTTTTCATATACAGAAAACATGTTGCCATATTCGGAACAAGCGCAAAAGGGTCAATTAAAAACATGCCGACAAACGTATCTTGTTTGCGATGTAAATAAGAAAGATAAAACATTAACAAAAATATTGTTCATATTTGAACTATAATAAGAACTTTATTGTTTTGTTTTCTTACAATATTTATATTTTATTTGTAGGAATCATGAGACCAAAACCAACACTGAAACTCGGAAAGCGAAGCAAGCGTATCAAGACGATACGAGACGTCAGGAACACGAATATCCAACGTGGATTTCATCTTGGACCAAAACCGAAGATGAATTATTTAATAGAGTGAAATATGAACACAAAATGCATAATGTTTACTCATCACACCGTCCACAATGGAAACATTTTTGCAAACTAAATCTCCACCAAAGGCGGGATAGTGCGAGAAGAAACGAGAGCAATTTGTTACCTACTTATAGACTACTTCAAGTAGCTGGACTTGAGATACAGAGAAAATTAAATTTATAATTATTCATGCGCATCATGTGTGTTTAAAATTAATACCAGGANTGTGTGGTTTGCGACGTGTTAGCAAGAGGTTTTCACACAAACGGCGGGATAGACGGAGTTTCATTGCCGAAAAGGCCGAGTTGTCAGACGTGGAACATTATTTATGGTATTAGTTGTCTAAAATGTCAAAAGGTGGTATATGTGGGAGAAACCAAGAGGGCACTTAAGCAACGACTGAAGGAACCCGAAGCAGATGTAAGACTGCAATGGAAGAAAACGATCGCCTAGCATTTTAACTCCCTCGGACATGGGATAGACGACATGGGTGTCAGCATACTCCAGTGCATTCGGGATGATTCGGGATCGTACCGAAAGCTCAAAGAATTGTCCTGGATCCAAAAACTCCAAACTGAAGTAACCAATGGACTAAATACAAAGGCAACCTCCGAAATTTTGTGGCAAGAGTATAGACAGTGAATTTAAACGGCAGAGACTCGTGCATGTAATTTATTACAATAACAAAATTTATTTAAACAACAGTTTTTCGGCTGTTAATAATATGATGATGATCATGATGAATATAGTTTAAAATGATAACTATAATGATTTTAATAATTATAAGTGTTGTGATGATATCGATGGATGATGATAGGTATGGTGATGATGAGTTTAATAATGATGAGATTTGGTATTATTATTATTGTTATTATTGCTATTATTATTAGTATCATAATTAAATTATGATTATAATTTAAAAAAAAAAAACATTAATTGTATTTTTTGTTAATAGTAAAATACACTTGTTTTTGTAATAATAATTGTAGTTTGTATTATAATATATAATTAAAGTAATTAGTAGTGTGATAAAGATGTTATTGTGACACTTATTCTTATCACAATTTTATTATCATTAGTCGGTATTAATATTATAAGTATCTATGTTTTTAATAAGTTTATGATTATTTAACTCATTGTCGTACTAATTTGATTTAATTATCATTATTTGTATAACAGTGAATTTGTATATGCATGTAGTTTTGGCGATAATTTGCGTCGCTGCCGTTTGACGTCATGACGTCATTTCCTGTCTATTTGTTTTTTGACGTTAATTGTTTTGGTTAAGAAACATACAAAAAATGTATTTAATTTGTAAAAACTAACTTTGAAAAAGCCTATTAAGGCAAATATATCAGGAAAGAGTGAAACTTGTTCTGTTTTAAATATACTGGATAAGTTCACGAATTTGATTATTTTTTTTTTAATTTAGGAATAAATATTTTTATTTTATTAATTGGTATGACTCCTTAAATTGTTTCTTGAAATAGTGTATCAAATTAATATAATTAAACATAATGCAATTAAAATTAAAGCGTGCAAATATTTAAGAAATACCAATGACCAAATAAAAGATTTGGATATTCAAAGGTTAATGGGCAAGATTGTTTGATGACAAGATTAATTGTAATGCATGAATATTTGTATCCAAAGAAAAACGATATGATCATGGTGCAAAATGTTGAATAAAATTGCACTTCTTGATGTCAGCTTAGATAAAGTATCAATGTATTAGAGTTGTTATTTTCATTATCATATATAAGAGAATAAAATGTCATAGACCCATATATTTTCACCGTAGTTTCTTTTGCATCATTTATGAATATACATGTTATCGTATGGCCCATTGTATCAATTATGTCCAGTGTGTTGTTGTTTGGGTTTAGATAAAATACGTGCTAAGTGCATTTTAGAAATGTTTGCAACAATACATGATTTGACTAACACGTAAGACGCATGTTTTAAAAACTAATACCACTTATCGTGCTCAGGTTAGCAAATATAAACGGTCTGCTTCCAATTGCCTTTGACATCCTATCACAATACCTGCAAATAAGGCAACGTATTTCAAACAGGTGAAGAAACACTTGAGTGTAGTGATCAGTGAAGTTGAATTGAACAAATGTTTGTCACATACAAATGTAAAGCAGTTTATTATTAAACTAAACAGGACCAAGTTTACAGCTTTGCTCTAGAGAAACTGGACCAATAGTCTAATGCACTCTGTAGAGACATTGTCTCTCCAGAGACAAGATAAATTATTGTTAAATTCGTCTTGTAGTTAAGGCAAGTGACCGACTGCATAAACAATATATCATAATGCATACAACCTTAAAAGGAAACAATAATTACTAAAATTTGAGTCACCCCACCCACCGGTCAATGCTAAGTATTTGGGGTTTAAAGCGGTTGAATGTTGCGCCGAACCTTACACTAAGCCCAGAAGAAGTGACAAAACATAGACAGACAGACAGTTTATTTCGACGTGTACAATGTACACTGTAAATAACACATAATGAAGACAGTGCAGTCAATCGTGAAAGGAACAAAGTGTAATACATATTTATAAATCATTTACTTAGCGAATAAAGTGGCGTGAACACAAATTAAATATAACGACAAAACAAGAGGATGAACAATTCAAGCATTCTTGCATTTAAAATATCTGTTCTAACTTTAAATGATTCTATTACATAAAGGCATACTTTTAAAACATACAAGTGTAAATATACACGCATTCAACGTTTCTTCGTTACACAAATATTATGGTTTGGTTACAAGAATAATGATCCTGTTGTCAAAACATGTGACTCAATTATTTAATACGACTTTAATTGTCTGCACTAAACATATAAATTGTTCGCTGGCTTCTTGTACAGTCATTTAGGGAACCAAAAGAAATTGATAAATACAAAATATGCGTATTTCAAATTAAACGTGTCATTCTAAGGAAAATTGTTATATAATTTTGGAGTGTTTACCTTAGTCAACTGTTCCATATGCTTCTTCAACAATAGTTAGACATTGAAAACACGTGAAAGTACAGAACAATGTCAATATTCATTAACATGTAAAAATGTCACTGCTGCGAACAATATGGAATTCAAACATAAATCCCCTAATTTCAACAATATGAAATTCCCCTGCAACGATTGCGAAACGTGCTCATTAATTAACAATAATATTCGTCATTGTCCTCGAACATCCGCATTCTGTTTGTACTTGTTGCACAATATATGCTAATATACACCTGTGTACAACGTAGGTATAAATACAACGTCAACCGCATTAACGGCAGCATAACGTTTAACTTCGTTGTTTATTGACACCATTGTTTTACTTTTACAAAAATGGTTTCTTTAAATCCGGTGCATGTGCTGTGTCTGCTGATGGTTTCGTCCTCCAGTCACGTATATGGACAATCAACGGGTAAGAAAGTCTAGATTTGAGCCACGCTCTGTGAAAAGGTGGTTTACTGCATGTGCGTAAAGTGTCGTCCCAGATTAACCTGTGCATTCCGCACAGGCTAATCAGGGACGAAACTTTCCGCATAAACTGGATATTTGCAAAGAAGAGTTTTTATTTAAACGACAAATATCATAAAAGCGGAAACGTCGTCGTCGCAGATAAGCCTGTGCGACTGCATTAAACCCCCTTTTCACAGAGCGAGGCTCATTTGTTTGTGCTGATAAAGATTATGTTTNGCATGGCAATTGCTGACCAGGCTTGCGAAGACAACACGGTCAAACCGGAAGTGTGTCCGACACCTGAGAACACGTGTCAAAGCGTTACTATCACAGCAGTTTCCACGGGCCTGAAGAATATACTTCCAAGTAAGACAAGCTTTATTTCATTATGTGAAAGATAATGTACTTTATGCAATATGACTTTGGTTGGTGGTCACCATTCCAGACAGGTGGTATTTCCTCTAGGTACTCCGCCCCCCCCNACACAATACAAGACATCACCAAAATTAAAAAATCTTTCAGTAACAACTAAATGGCCTGACATTGCGGCTATAATCAAAAATTCGTCACAACTTTCGTGAGTTTATTGGGTTGATAAGGTAGGAATGCTGCGAATTACTCCAGGTCCACACATAATGCAGACTCAGACGCGGAAGGACCTCATAAACTTCGAAATACACACACGTGCTTTATGTTTTGTTTCAATATATATATCAAATTTATCTACGTTAGTGGACGATAACGTTTAATACATGCTGATTATATTTTGATTGATTGAAATGTAACAAGTTAAAGTAATATCACCTTATCAGATATGACAGACATTTTAATTTGTTATTCTCTTCTAATGGTGTATCATGAGTTTCATTTGTTACATTCATGTATGGAACAATTAATACAAATACAATAACTATTATAGACGCCCTCGGGGTTATGTTTTATAAAACTAATTCGTTAATATATTTCGTCATTACGCTTTGTTCGTTCTTCGAAATTCTCGTGTTTATGGAATTGAGTTGTGAGCATGTCTAAAAAGAATTTTCCCGTTAATTGTTTCTGCTCCCTGTAGGGTGGACATGAATCCTTGTCATGTGGTTCCGGTCTACTGATTTAAATTGGTCAGTTTTCGTGTCAAATGATTATAGCGGGAGTTATTTTTTCTTGAATATTAAAATGACCCTTTTTTGACTCAAAAACTTATAATTCGAAAATGATTTTATAATATATTTTTGCTTCCACGCGAGATCTCAATATTTTATGATCCTTATTTGATGAACGTTTATGTCTACTTAGACCGTTGTCTTATTCAGATGCAACACTTGAGTCGACCGTGACAGTCCGAAGCTGCGCCACGGTTGAATCGGGACAGATTCCTGGATGTGTAGACCTTTCCACACTTCCGGAAATTGACAGGGCCAGTCTAATAGCATCCGTTAGCAAACTACATGCGCAGTGGTCGGATGTGACATACACTGGTCATATTTGCAAAGGAGTGGTATAGCAGCAATGTTGACACATGTGCAAAAAGTGTCTTTCATATTACATTGGTTAAGTCTCGACCGATTAAAATAAATATCACATTTTATACAGTGTCCCTATTTGTTGCAACAAAGTGGAGCTAACATAGTATTGATTAACTTTCTTTGTTATTCAATATTCTCTGCATTTTAATAAATTTCATTTATAATCAATATAAAACGCAAGTAAATCAGGAAGTCAATATACTGGTAATAATAAGCAAACAGTTAAATAATTGGTACAATTTTAGAAATATTAAATACAGTTTTCTGTGTGTGTTTTGTTTTCATTTCAAGTAAACAGACATCGTCTTAATTATGTACACACAGACTGTCAAAATACAACTAAACTAAAAATGTTGCGTAGACACAGATTATAATCGCGACCAGTCTAGAAATTAAATATTGAAGTTAACTGGTGTATTAAAAGTATGATTATGATTGGTTGATATACCTTTAATCACATATATTGATATATTAATCCTTGTTGTCAAGTTTCAATATTTTGACATCACATGATATGTCTGGAGAAGACATTGCATTTCGTACATTGTTAAACTTCATATCAATTCGCATATGGAAAATGATGGAGTCCTTTATAAGTGTATGGCAACCTTACATAAGTACACGGCTACTTCAGTGAAAAAACAACACTCAAACACATTTTCATGAGAGAAAAAATTACGTTTAAATAAAGACATGTTGCAAATTGCATATGCAAAACAGGGCAATACAAACAGATCGACATTATACATAAAATGATCAAAGCTCAGGTAAACACAATAGAACGGTCAACGCATAGCATTTGGGTTTTTAACTCGATGAAAGGCATTCGGAACTTATAACAAAACACACACGAGTAAATAAACTTCTTAAAATTACAAAACACAGCATGACAATATTTGCCAGAAGCATGCCAATAAAGAACATGAATGTAATAAGTTGCTATTTGAAAAATATAACATACCATTAGTTTTCTTACCTTTAAAACAATTTAAATAAAATGAACTCGAAAAACCTAGCTTATTCACTCTTCCCCCTTGTTAACCGAGAGAACCAACGGTCATTCCACTTTAATTTAAAAGTATCGGGCGTGTCGAACAATTGCAAACTATGTTTTCATTTGCTGACATGTAAAATATCAAAACGCCAGCAAAATGCGAACACTACAATCACATATCTTTATTTCCGTGTTTATAACTGTACGAAATTAAATCGGTAAGATCATGTTCACAAAGAACAACATAATTTTAGTGACGCAATAAGAGCTAAACATTTGAAATGAACCATCACGTATTGTACGAACAAACAACCGGATAGCTCGTGCGTAGCAACCAACACTCGGTAACCTTATCACGATTAACGTGCGTTTACGTGATTGTGGCGTTTTGGTTAATGAATTAATAATGATTTATTCCTTTCCATGCTCTGCGTTTTTTTTAATGTATATTCAGTGCAAGTTTAAGGAATTTCCCTCAAATTATTTATCCGGTATTTTTGTTCAAACCTGCCATTTATAGTTTAGCAACTATAAAAGTTGAAAAGAATTATTTTCTTTAGCACGTATTGTTAATGTTTACATGTTTCTGATTCGAGTTTCTTCTTTTGAGATGCTGCAGAAGATACATATTTTTACACGTATGGTTGCATACAGAATAACCGTATGAACATTGACTCAACTTCCGATTATCAGGTATAGATGTCGACATGTACTGGGTCGAAACCAGGAAACCAGGAAACGGACTCTACAGTGTCCATTTCTGCCTATAATAGGCCTTCCTGTAATAGTCAGCAATTGACTGTAGGAAGTAGGAAGTAGAAGTAGAAGTAGAAATAACCTGATGGTATATAACGAGTTCTAAGATGGATATGTACACATGTATGGATAGATAATGATAATGTATTTGTTATATATGTATAGTTTGCAATAAGTAATTTAAAAAAAACTTAAGTGCGTTTTATAACTAACAATGCATTCAGTTGACACACAAATTTCGTCGCAAGGTGACTCATTCGATATAGAGATTTATGTTGTTAAAATAACCATATACGTTTGAACAAATATAAGGTATCAAATGCGTAAATATATGTATCATGATACGCTCGCAACTTAAGAAAGTCGCGTTACCAAGCCCTACTTTTTTGTTTAAGGTAAGCGACCAATGGCCTATACAGTACAGGACAAAACAACACTAAACATCACACTGATTGAAGCTGGGGTCAATTCCTTAGAACGGTCAATGCCAACACTAGTGGATTAAACCCGGTTCAAAGGCTAGCTGACATGGTATTAACAACGTCTACATTTGAACAACACATGTGCGATTTAAACGATGTCTATGTTAATGGAAGGAGCAAATATGACTAACAACTAAGCACATGTACTTGTAACTTGTCTGTTGTATTCACAAAAGACGCCTGGCTAACCAAACTTTTCTACTGTATTATTATTATATTATATTATATCTGTGGCCTATTTTAATTATATTATATAGTTTGACGTATAGTTTAACATATGAATCATCATGGTAATTCGTTTAAGGCTTATACATATAATAAATGTATTGATTGAATGTCCTGTTAATATTTAATTATATTTTCCCAATTAACTTGCACGTATATAATTATGAACCGTATGAAAGGATTCATTGTCCATTTGTACGGAACTAACAGCAGCCTAGTTTTGTTAACACTAAACGTTAATTGAACCCAATATTGAAAAATACTAAAAGGTTTGACACTAATTCTCGGGCACAATACCGGCTGGATCATGTTATGCATTTGATAAATATTCGTAAAATTGTGATTCAAAACATTAATTTTGATCACTCTAACAAACTGTTGTTTTTAAAAGCGTATACATTNTAATTAAGTTTGAATTCACGTCTAAAGCTTTATCAATACTTACTTCAAAGTTATCACAAAACGATACAGTAGCGTTTGGGGGACACATGCCTGCAGAGTGTGCAAAGCCCCCTACATACATATTAGCTCTCTTTGTAAGGCACTACGGGCAGAAACACAAATGCCGTGTATAACGTGGTTTCACCTGTCTGTGATGTATTTGTGATTTACCCGTGATTTAATAGTTGTGATAATAGTTTTATCCTCAAATCCTAGTCATAATTAATATTTAAAACTTATCTGTTTATACCACGATGTTTACTTGTTGCGCTTCTTAATTTGTTATTTTATTTAATTTGTTGTTAACGCTACTGTTATATTATAGCAATTGTGATTTTGATTGTGATTTAAATGTGATTTAATGATGCCATTTAATATTGTTTCATTAAAATTTATAATAAAACATACACTGCGTAGTATTCATTTCTGAAAAAAAAATGAATGAAAACAAAACAAATCTGTTCAAAATTTATGCAAAATCCGTTATTTGGTACTCACAAAGTTGGGGCGAATCTTCGTTGTTCGATAACTGCATGGGGCAAATCACTCGAAACAAAAGCAAAGGCAAATGAGCATTTGTTTTATATTGAGCAGATATGGTAGGATTTTCTTGTAATGGCAGAGGTTGTATGTGAGAACAAGGAACGACAACTCTGCATATATAATACTTGCCCTCAAAACCATGTTCGATCACCCAGACGCTTATTTAGTGCAAATGACAAGCGCTCACTATTATTCAGAAGAATTCAATCAACTACCGCAATTATCGTAAACCACACATTACGTATGTAAGGTCACAATATACAAAAAGATTTCCCGAATAAATTCAAAGTAAAAGCCATAATTTGTAACAAAAAAATAAAAGCAACATTTTGCGTAGAGACCCTTATAACCATAAATTTTATTAAAGGTCATTCAAAGATAGGTCATGCGATATGTCAGCAAGAATTCGACAAGAATAAAAGTTCAATGTTTTACATCCATCTTTGCACCATGTAGGTTTTTTCACCAAACATCATTACACAATATCATGATTACGAAACTTAGGTTTGATTTGCAATAACTTATGTAAATAGAGCAACCGTGGAAATATGTGTGTTAGTAAGATAAATAACCTGTTACGAATATGTAATTTACATTTATTCAACACTAACAGAGTTCCTAAACCGGGTAGAGAAGTATCTCAAACTTTCAAACTACTCGGCTTAAATGATTATATTTCATAAAATTGATTTAAATAATGTTCCTGATAAATTTACATTACTTGCAAAATAATGGCACATTTTCAAAGTTTAAGTTTTTCCATTATACATTTGACCCGAGTATATATACCGCATAAAACTATAGATAATGTGTATCCATTAATTATAAACATTACGTAATCGTATCACACGAAAGAGTTTAAATGGAGTATAAAAACACATAAGCTTCTTTTGTCGAAAGTAAACGGTCACTCATAAGGAACTTAAGTTTTAACGATTTCGAAATTGTAAAAAGTATGAAATATTGTTTCTATTAGCCCACATGCGCACGAAGTACTCATAGAGCTATTATGGTTTCCCTATGGAATGCGCTGTGTGTCTTCGACTAGTAGCTTGTTACCAGTCTAAAGTCCACGTGGTTTATCCTATCTTGATACAAATTAAAATATTTGTATTGAAAATATCCAGACCAAGTTTGATAACTTGCATCTAAAAGCTAGGTCGCAAAGTCAAATATTATAAACAAAACCACTTTTACCACTGTGGAAGCAACATTTATAACTCAAGCTCGATGAAGCTCTGTCACAATTGTTATCTTGACAATGTCTTGACCTAGTGTGCCCCCACATAACCTAAGCAATATGGCTTAAGTGTTACAACAGCGATAATCTGATTGCGCGATACGGGTCTATTTTGGTGTAATCTATGAACAATAAGGGTCGTAGTTCAGCATATATTTCTGGTGTAAATGGGTTATTTTAAAGCGATGGTTAAAAGGTGCACCGCCTGAATTTTTTTTCCATGTTTTGTATATGCAATTTTCGGGTAAGTTTCATTCATTTATGTCGATTATATGAACACGGAAAAAAACTTCTTAATATTTAACACAACAAATGGAAAACTATTTCTTATATGAAGAAACAAATCATACTAGAATGTTAACAATATTTACATGAATTGAAGAAAGTATCAGAACTAATTCTAATTGCTAAAATGCAAAAAATTAAAAGTATTTAAGTACACAAACAAACACAAGCATAAACATACACCGAAAATAATCAGATACTGTTATTCTTATATGGGAAAAAAATCTTAACAGAGTGGTGAATGGAAAGTATCATTACATGTATTATAAAATAAATGAATCTAACTTTGAGCTGCTGACATGAAAATCAGATTTAAACGCTATGTGCATATTCAAGTTCAGACAACAAACGCAAATACACATGCACATTTCTATATTATTTTGGTTACGCTTGTATTTTTTTACATATACTTTTTATTCATCCCAAAAGATTAATGGTACAAAGTAGCAGCATATTAAGCGTCTTAAATGTTTTCTACGAAAACGAGTTTCCTTCAGTGATTTATTTAATTCCCGTTAAATCCATGTCGAAATTGTATATTTACAGCGTGTTTTACCACGCAAAGCCGGTGGTTCCATACACACCTGCTAAAACATTCACTACTCTCATGGTGACCTTGTATCGGGACGTCACCACGAAAAAAGAGAGTACTCGATTGCAATAGGCTAAGGCCAACTTGACTTAAACATTTGATTCACAGAACATATTTTATATAAACTTGAACAGTAATTAAACGTTTTTTATAACTTCTATTTACAATTTACCAAGTTTCTGGTATATCGGTCATTCTTCTTTTGACCAACATGGGCACATACAAGTGCTAAAGAATTTCATAAACATAAACGCTCGCAATTTGTTGCATAAATGTTACTATTAACAGATTTGGTAAAATAAACGACCAATCGGGACGGGGGTAACCAATGAACACGCTTATATCGCCTGACGCGGTGTTCGCGCACAGCTCTTATGCTAAAATCTACGATAATTTCATCCAACATTTTCTGAAAATCGAGAGAAAGTGAAAGAAATGTTTTTGAATTGTTATATAACCACTACAGTCGCCTGCTTCACCTTGCAAAAGTTATGTAGAAATTTAATTAAGACCAATACAATGAATGGAATATGGATACATTTGGATTATTTTAGTTGAAGTTAGATTTTGAAATGCAATTATACCTGTTGTGTTTTTTCATCATTTTGGTTGTGTTTGTATTTATTTTTAAGCTAAGTAATGTAAGTGAAACAAAATACTCGGAGCGCATGCGTGTGCCGTCATCACGAGACTCTCGTTCTTAATGTAAACAAAATGATCGATACGAGGACCCGCTTGATACGAGGGCACCGTACGATACATGAGTGGATTGATGTTTTTTTGTTCTCGAATTGCAATGGAACATGTTGCCAACATGTTTGAACATGTTTGGGGGTTTTTGTTCTGAAATTGCGCTGTAATTTATGATGGACTGAACTTTTTTGGGTCCTGTGATTTGCATGATTTCCGTAGATGCAATATTTGAATCTCCAAATATTATAACTTAGTGTTTTCTTGCAAAAATATTACTGATATTTTTTTGCCTTATCAGAAACGGCCTCGATTGCCATAGTTTTCAACATATTTATTTGTGAAAAGGATTTATATAAAACAGATTTCTTATTTAAAAAACAAATATTGATATCACCGAAAATATACCATTCAGTGTCAGATCTAAAATTGGTTAACACAGATTCAAAGTAATTTTGTTTAGGGGGTCTATAACATGACCCAACTAAAATTGGCTTGGTCTTGGGTAAGAGAATGTCAGCCCAGAGAGCCTCGATATTGTCATTTGCCAGATCTCTTCTTTCCGAATATGCCAGGTCTTCGTTGATGTATAAGCACACTCCCCCTCCTTGTCGGTCTCGGTCTTTTCTGATCACGCTGTAACCCTCCAGCCTCACTTCCTGGTCCGTCACGGTATCATCCAGCCAGGTCTCTGAGAGAGCTATCACAGCAAATTTATATTTGGAAATAAAATGTCTAATTTCTGATATTTTTGGCAATAAAGATCTTATATTAAAATGAATTAAATGAAGTCCTTTAAGATCAAAGCAACTAAAAGAATGACATGATTCTCTAAAAGTTTCTGAGTTGACATTTTCACTACTGAGAGTAGGAGTATTATTATCGGAATTTGCAAAAGGAAGTTTAGACGCTGTTGCAGCCATTGCAGATGAAATTTACCTCCACTAAGTTCAAACACATTTGTTCGTACAATTCTCTGGAAACAAAACCGGTACAATCAATGTGAGTCCATTTATGACACTCATCACAATCTATAGCTTTACTAGACTAAATTACTTCTCTTCCACAGCAGGTACATGGATTTTTGGGTTGTCTCCCTTTCCTAGCGTTTGACGTAGTACTTGTAGATGGACCCGGATTACTTAGTATGTCTCCACTACGTAATAGACATAATAATATTATAGTTCTGAGTGTAGTTCTTGATCAATGTCTATCTTTACGAAGAACTAAAATGTGTGTTGACTGAAAATGTAAAATACGCAACTAAACCAGATCTTGTTTCTTGCTTTCCACTTACCCGACCGTCCCTATTTTTTGCCATGATCCTTAAAGGGGCCGTCCAACAGATAAAGCGTCGTATCGACTCGAAACGATATTTTGGGACACTACGAGGATTGCTTATGTAGCTAAAAAAATACATCCTCTACAAAAATGAGCGTGGATGGTCGAGTGGTCTAGGCGGGTAGCTTTTTACTCCAGGAATCCAGGGGTCAGTTGTTCGAGCCCTGTTGAGGGTCTCTTTTTTTTCTTTTTTTTAAATTGTATTCTAGTTTTTTTACTGAAGATTTTTAGTTCAAATGTTTAAATTTATCAATATAAAGCATTTAAAGCATTTTATGACACGCTTCAATACATGCCAAAATCTGTTGGACGGCCCCTTTAACATGTTTGTTTTCACGATTGTGTGTCCGATGATTTTTACTATATTAATATTACGTTTGTGATAATTTTTGCTTAATTCGATAATATTCTCTAAATTAATTGCAAATTAACTAAAATAACATTGGAAATATTGTCAAATAGAGATTTTGAGATTTCTACGGTGCATTGCATATTCTTATTGACGTGCGACTAAGCCGTAAACAGTAAAGCAAATGGGTGAGTGTGTTGTTGTTTTTTGGTAGATATTGAAGTGAACCTACCGTTATTTAAAATACTGTGTCGAAGGTATGATATTTTTTTAGATTTAAAACGATAAACCAGTTGTTTGTTTCAAGTCAAGAATCACATGTGATAATGGTAGAAATCGACGTACTTAAAGGGTATATTACCGACTGAAATTTCTCGTAATTGTTTAATAAAATTGTACGACATACACTCATAATTTTAACAAAAAAAGACTCAAGATAAATGTGAATTAATACCTCAGTCACCAAGTGTGCTTAATCGAGTAAATGCGCCTTCATTAGATAAACTATAACATAAGTGAAATTGTTTTAAGTGATTACACAAAAATAACAACTTGATGTATCAGTTGTTTGTGACTTTCTTCAATTGTTTTATCGGCAAATTAGTTTAAAAGATTGTTTTCGTGAATCAATAGTTGTTTTATTGAAGGTTAGTGAAGATTTATTTGAGGTTTACTATGTTGAATACATTGGTTAATGTGCGGTTATTTTATTTCGGTACATATATTAATGCATTATATTTTGTCAAATTTATTTAAGGTTAGATAAGTTGTAATAAGGTGTTCGACGAATGCATGGTCTGAGATTTTTCCTAAGTGGCGACCGAACAATCAGAGTCCGAAAGTCATTTTATTAAAATATTGATTTCAATTTTCTTTGTTTAATGACATTTCATTATAAAATTACAACAAAAACCATTTAGTTATGCAGAAACTATTTTGTCCTAACTATTAACATTATTTTTTTCACATCGACTTGACATCAACATTTCTTCCGCAGTTTTTATAATTTCTGTAAATGTCCACCTAACAAATGACACCATAATTTGATACGACAGGACTTTAACATTTAAATAATATGGATAACAGATAACATTAGCCATGATGCAATGAGAATATACATGTATTCCAAAACCGTTGAACTTTCAAATTAGGGGTTACAAAATAAAAAAAACAATCATCTAATTTAGTCTTTTAGAATTGATATTGTTCAGCTCCAAGCTATGCCATCCGTTACACATTATAATATTTAAATACCTTGTTATCACATTCAACTCGCGAAGCCTCACGCCATGTGATTTTACATTCGAAATCAGCAATCCAATAGGAATTATCGATTGATAAAAAATATACATAATATACATACAAAAAAATGGAAATGCAACACATTTGTCATTGTCCGTACACGTAGGTTATCAGTGTCGGCCAGTCACTGGTATATAAAACAAAGAGCATGAATGCAACTCGACTATTCATAGAAGTGCAATTTTACTAATGTATAATATATCCATTTTAGTCGAGATATTTGAGGTCAAAAACGTTTAATGTGTGTACTTCACACGCCAGGAATTCATGTTTCGGATTTTGTGTTAATTTTGTAATTCTAAAAAGTGCGCAAATCATTACCTTATTGTTCTCAGTTAATGTCCAGAAATAGAGTGGTTACACTATAAACTAAAATCACAGGCTATCCGACTAGCCAAAAGGCTTGAACTAATGTCCATCGCTATATCGCTGTCTTTTTTGCCGTATGTTCGTCCGTCTTGTATTTTAAGACCCCCCCCGACCAGAACTTGATCAAATGACTATATCAAACGTATGTCGGTTCGTCCGTCTCGTTATCTTATCATAATTGTCTCTAACTGTGATGAAGGTATTACAATGATATTTATACTTGTTAAACGTATATTGAATTGCAATACAATATTAAACAAAACAATGTTCCAGCCTTTCTTGACAATTAAATTAAATGGTGTAACCGACAATTATATAGTATCTATTTAGTGCTTAAACTCATTCGTAATTTTATTTTATCATATCCAATGGTAATGGTGGCTGTCTTATAACAGCACACATATACTAAGACATAGAGGATATTTGTTCATGTCAGTGTAAATTCGTTTGTTGTTTCACGAGTGATCATAGAAAATATATTTTCACGAGTGGCGAAGCCACGAGTGAAAATATTATTTTTCTATGATCACGAGTGAAATAACAAACGATCTCACACTGACATGAACACATTTTCTGTTTCTTGTATGCCCCTTTTTCAAGAAAATAATTAATAATAATTTCCCTTTCGCTGAAAAGTGACACTCTCTCCCGTGGCGTGCCTCAATACATTGAAATGACGTCATTTTTTTGACGGAATTACGTTATTTTGTTGACGAAAGGACGTTATTATTCCAGGGAAATTCTTCAGTTAAACTCTTTTACAATGTAAATAAACGGTAAAAAAGGGCATAAAATTAAAAGAAAAATTGTTGGATTCGGTGGAATGTCGATTTTATTTCACTCGTGATCATAGAAAAAATATAAACAAGGATATAAAAAAGGAAAGTACATCTTAATAGGATAATCTAAAAATAGAAAAAGGAATTCCGAAAATTTGTTATTTTTTTGTTTTCTTGAAAAGGGGCATACAAAAAACAGAAAATGTGTTCATGTCACTGTGAGATCGTTTGTTATTTCACTCGTGATCATAGAAAAATAATATTTTCACTCGTGAAAATATATTTTCTATGATCACTCGTGAAACAACAAACGATCTTACACTGACATGAACAAATATCCTCTATGTCTTTGTATATGTGTGCTGTTATAAGACAGCCACCATTACCATTGGATATGATCAAATAAAATTACGAATGAGTTTAAGCACTAAATAGATACTATATAATTGTCGGTAACACCATTTAATTTAATTGTCGAGAAAGGCTGGAACATTGTTTTTTTAATATTGTATTGCAATTCAATATACGTTTAACAAGTATAAATATCATTGTAATACCTTCATCACAGTTAGAGACAATTATGATAAGATAACGAGACGGACGAACCGACATACGTTTGATATAGTCATTTGATCAAGTTCTGGTCGGGGGGGGTCTTAAAATACAAGACGGACGAACATACGGCAAAAAAGACAGCGATATAGCGATGGACATTAGTTCAAGCCTTTTGGCTAGTCGGATAGCCTGTGATTTTAGTTTATAGTGTAACCACTCTATTTCTGGACATTAACTGAGAACAATAAGGTAATGATTTGCGCACTTTTTAGAATTACAAAATTAACACAAAATCCGAAACATGAATTCCTGGCGTGTGAAGTACACACATTAAACGTTTTTGACCTCAAATATCTCGACTAAAATGGATATATTATACATTAGTAAAATTGCACTTCTATGAATAGTCGATTTGCATTCATGCTCTTTGTTTTATATACCAGTGACTGGCCGACACTGATAACCTACGTGTACGGACAATGACAAATGTGTTGCATTTCCATTTTTTTGTATGTATATTATGTATATTTTTTATCAATCGATAATTCCTATTGGATTGCTGATTTCGAATGTAAAATCACATGGCGTGAGGCTTCGCGAGTTGAATGTGATAACAAGGTATTTAAATATTATAATGTGTAACGGATGGCATAGCTTGGAGCTGAACAATATCAATTCTAAAAGACTAAATTAGATGATTGTTTTTTTTATTTTGTAACCCCTAATTTGAAAGTTCAACGGTTTTGGAATACATGTATATTCTCATTGCATCATGGCTAATGTTATCTGTTATCCATATTATTTAAATGTTAAAGTCCTGTCGTATCAAATTATGGTGTCATTTGTTAGGTGGACATTTACAGAAATTATAAAAACTGCGGAAGAAATGTTGATGTCAAGTCGATGTGAAAAAAATAATGTTAATAGTTAGGACAAAATAGTTTCTGCATAACTAAATGGTTTTTGTTGTAATTTTATAATGAAATGTCATTAAACAAAGAAAATTGAAATCAATATTTTAATAAAATGACTTTCGGACTCTGATTGTTCGGTCGCCACTTAGGAAAAATCTCAGACCATGCATTCGTCGAACACCTTATTACAACTTATCTAACCTTAAATAAATTTGACAAAATATAATGCATTAATATATGTACCGAAATAAAATAACCGCACATTAACCAATGTATTCAACATAGTAAACCTCAAATAAATCTTCACTAACCTTCAATAAAACAACTATTGATTCACGAAAACAATCTTTTAAACTAATTTGCCGATAAAACAATTGAAGAAAGTCACAAACAACTGATACATCAAGTTGTTATTTTTGTGTAATCACTTAAAACAATTTCACTTATGTTATAGTTTATCTAATGAAGGCGCATTTACTCGATTAAGCACACTTGGTGACTGAGGTATTAATTTACATTTATCTGGAGTCTTTTTTTGTTAAAATTATGAGTGTATGTCGTACAATTTTATTAAACAATTACGAGAAACTTCAGTCGGTAATATACCCTTTAAGTACGTCGATTTCTACCATTATCACATGTGATTCTTGACTTGAAACAAACAACTGGTTTATCGTTTTAAATCTAAAACAATATCATACCTTCGACACAGTATTTTTAATAACGGTAGGTTCACTTCAATATCTACCAAAAAACAACAACACACTCACCCATTTGCTTTACTGTTTACGGCTTAGTCGCACGTCAATAAGAATATGCAATGCACTGTAGAAATCTCAAAATCTCTATTTGACAATATTTCCAATGTTATTTTAGTTAATTTGCAATTAATGTAGAGAATATTATCGAATTAAGCAAAAATTATCGCAAACGTAATATTAATATAGTAAAAATCATCGAACACACAATCGTGAAAACAAACAAGTTAAAGGGGCCGTCCAACAGATTTTGGCATGTATTGAAGCGTGTCATAAAATGCTTTAAATGCTTTATATTGATAAATTTTAACATTTGAACTAAAAATTTTCAGTAAAAAAAAACTAGAATACAATTTAAAAAAAAGACAAAAAGAGACCCTCAACAGGGCTCGAACCACTGACCCCTGGATTCCTGGAGTAAAAAGCTACCCGCCTAGACCACTTGACCATCCACGCTCATTTTTGTAGAGGATGTATTTTTTTAGCTATATAAGCAATCCTCGTAGTGTCCCAAAATATCGTTTCGAGTCGATACGACGCTTAATCTGTTGGACGGCCCCTTTAAGGATCATGGTAAAAAATAGGGATGGTCGGGTAAGTGGAAAGCAAGAAACAAGATCTGGTTTAGTTGCGTATTTTACATTTTCAGTCAACACACATTTTAGTTCTTCGTAAAGATAGACATTGATCAAGAACTACACTGAGAACTATAATATTATTATGTCTATTACGTAGTGGAGACATACTAAGTAATCCGGGTCCATCTACAAGTACTACGTCAAACGCTAGGAAAGGGAGACAACCCAAAAATCCATGTACCTGCTGTGGAAGAGGAGTAATTCAGTCTAGTAAAGCTATAGATTGTGATGAGTGTCATAAATGGACTCACATTGATTGTACCGGTTTTGTTTCCAGAGAATTGTACGAACAAATGTGTTTGAACTTAGTGGAGGTAAATTTCATCTGCAATGGCTGCAACAGCGTCTAAACTTCCTTTTGCAAATTCCGATAATAATACTCCTACTCTCAGTAGTGAAAATGTCAACTCAGAAACTTTTAGAGAATCATGTCATTCGTTAAGTTGCTTTGATCTTAAAGGACTTCATTTTATTCATTTTAATATAAGATCTTTATTGCCAAAAATATCAGAAATTAGACATTTTATTTCCAAATATAAATTTGCTGTGATAGCTCTTTCAGAGACCTGGCTGGATGATACCGTAACGGACCAGGAAGTGAGGCTGGAGGGTTACAGCGTGATCAGAAAAGACCGAGACCGACAAGGAGGGGGAATGTGCTTATACATCAACGAAGACCTGGCATTTTCGGAAAGAAGAAATCTGGAAAATGACAATATCGAGGCTGTCTGGGCTGACATTCTCTTACCCAAGACCAAGCCAATTTTAGTTGGGTCATGTTATAGACCCCCTAAACAAAATGACTTTGAATCTGTGTTAACCAATTTTAGATCTGACACTGAATGGTATATTTTCGGTGATATCAATATTTGTTTTTTAAATAAGAAATCTGTTTTATATAAATCCTTTTCACAAATACTTAGTATTTTTAACTTGTCACAGCTTATTAATGAGCCAACCAGAATTACAGCTAACTCCTCTAGTCTGCTTGATCATGTAAAATGTATCCACCCTGACAAGATTGTTCAGTCTGGTACCCTGCCTGTTGGGCTAAGTGACCACCTACCTGTATTCTGTATTAGAAAGACACAGAAAGGTGTTTTTTAATAAACATAAAAACATTGTTATTAGATAAATGAAAAATTACAATTGTGAAACTTTTTTACATTATCTTAAACTTTGTGATTGGTCCAGTATGCTTACTGCCACTTCTGTAGAAGATTCTTGGTTGTGTTTTAAAGACTTGTTCTTAGATGTTTTAAATACTGTTGCTCCAATAAAACAGATTAGACTTAAGCAAAGGAGTGAACCTTGGTTGGATTCAAACATTTTAGAATCAATAAGTATTAGAGATTCTTATTTGTATAAGTATAACAAAATTCAACCGAAAGAAATGTATAGTAAATATTGTGTTTATAGAAATTTGGTTCAAAGACAGGTGAAATCTGCCAATATGAAGAAGTTAAACTCCAGAAGGACCCTCTCGTATCAGGTTGTAGGCGTTTCTCGTAATAACCCGCCCTGAAGCGTTCACCGTGATCTCGCCAAACTCGAAGGTTACTTCAGACATTGGCAGCAGGACCTTAAGCAACACAAACATATACTAGAAATGGCGCGGCAGGTGCCGACGCGTATTCAACACGCCGCATCGATGTTATATTCAAAGGCAATTTTGAGGGGGAAAGGCCTATGTTGGTGGGGCTCCGGGGTGGGTAAAGTGGACATGGATGGTCGAGATAGACCGTGTTGTCATAAGAGATGTTCAGTATTAATTTGAAGTCAATTTGTAAATAAATGAAGAAGTTATGTTAAAAAAAATAGGTAGGAACAAAAACTTGGGTACGAAAAAAATGTGGGTACGAAAAAAAGTTTGGGTACGAACTAAAATGTGGGTTCAAAAAAAAAGTGGGTACGAAAATAGTTAGGGAACGAAAAAAAACTTGGGTACGAAACAAAACTTGGGTACGAAAAAAAATTGGTAAAAAAAATGGGTACGAAAAAAAAATGGGTACGAAAACAAATTGGGTACGAAAAATAAAATTCGGTACGAAAACAAAATTAGGGTACGAGAAAAAATTTGGGTACGAAAATAAAATTGGGAACGAAAACAAATTGGAACGAAAAATGTTGGGTACGAAAAAAAAAATGGGTGGGGAGTCAGATCAAAACTCAAATAGTGCACTGTCGCACATGTGCTCATAGCTACCATGTGTGTATAAGTTTCAAGGTTCTAGTGCTAATAGTGTACGAGGAGATAGTGGCCAGGTTTTAATATAGCCATATACGGAAAACTGCCCCGCCCCCATAACTTTTGACCCAGGGGTCAGATCAAAATTCCAAATAGTGCACCGTCGCACTGTTGCTCATAGCTACAATGTGGGTAAGTTTCAAGGTTATAGTGCTATTAGTGTAGGAGGAGATAGTGGCCAGGACGGACGGACGAACCTATAGACAGCGGAGATCAATACAATATGCCCACGCTTTAAAAGCGTTGGGATAACTTAATATGTTAACAATATATTAGTTGTAATTTAAATTCAATTTGTATTATCAGGATCGTGTTTTATTTCTTTTTATCATACCTATACGTTGATATCGACTAATACAATAGAGAATAACAGGTTACTGCCCGATCTTTTTATAATATATCAGGCAAGGCTTAGAATAAAATAACGGCCGAGCCGTTATTTTATTCGTGCCGAGCCTGATATATTACAAAAAGATCAGGCAGTAACCTGTGTTTCTGTTAATGATGCCTCTAAGCACGGACTCTAGATTACACGGATAAGAAACGGGACCATGCGCCAAATGTCTAGTCGAAACTAAGTCACGTGACCGTGTCGTAACTATCGATCTTTTAGAGCGAAAATCGAAGCGCCGAGGTTATACATTTGATGTACCCACTCACGTCTTTTGTTAAATTATAGTTTCATTTCTCGGCCGATTTTGACAAATTAAATATCATTAGAAAGCTTACGATACGTAGTTTCCAGATATATATATATTAAGTTTTTCTTCTGATTTGGGCTCCCCGGCGAGTTATAACTTTAACTTTTGCAAATATCATACCGTTTTGGAGTTTTAGAATCTAGATTTACGGTTTACATGTTCGTACTTTATTTCGATTTGTAGCGTTATATTTTGAGTTCAGTTTTAAAAATTACATCTTGCTAAGGAGAATAGAATTCTGTATACGATAGAAAAAAAATGGTTTCAAAATGAAAGTAAGTAAGGAATGAAGGCGGAAGAAAGTAGCGCGCGGTCCTAACGAACCAAACTGATGCTACGGTCTTGGCGATTATGCTTTTGTTT
>VMBQ01003696.1:0-10654 GCA_007657795.1 Dreissena rostriformis
ATTCATGTGTTGTCATGCTATGACTATGAAAGGACAGAAATAAGCAAAATGTTCCATTAAACACAATCAAAAACGATAAAGGAAAATTCAATAAAACCATTGAATATGACACATTCTGCATTTCTGAAATTACCAAGTTCCAATATGGCATGAAAGCAATATTAAATTTACTGGAGATTTATGGCTGTCATAATTACAGCCTTCTAATTGCTAATAATTTATTCTGAGCTGGTCTGGTGACATTTGAACACACTCTGGTCGGCCAGATGTGCTATGGGTGGATATTAATGGGTGGCAACCAATAAAGAAATGCAATGGCACAATTAATGAAAGTGCAGTAAAGAAGGAATCTAAAAAAAAATCAATAAGAAAATGTATTTCAAAGACAGGCTGAAATGTGAAACTATCAATTGAATAACTAAGGAAAATAAAATAATTGCTGTTTGAGTTTTTCTGCACTTTATTACAAATTTTAACCGTAGACTCTTCCAGAAAAATGACTGTTCTTTGAGCAACAGAATTGACTATTTGAAAAAAATAATGTTGAGAGTGAAAACTTTGTTATTACATTTTAATGTTTAATAAACACATAAACTATCCACACAACAGTATATGCCTTGTTCATTTCATAAATGAATAGGAAGGGAAAAATTGTGTAACTCTAAAACCACAAAATAGTTTAGTAGGTTACAGCAGGTAATCATTTTCTGTGAACTCATCCCTTCTTGGAGAGATAATGCACACTCTCAATTTAACAAGCCCAGCAATCAGGCTTATCAGCAAATATCAAGTTAAGGGGACAATGTTGATACAATAAACAGGAAATGCTTACATAGGGGACACTTTAGGGAGCTCTAGTATCAGGTCCTATCTAAACACTTTCCACTTGTTACATAAGCAATATTTTGCAACCACATTAAATTATGCAACACTAATTTTTGTCTAATAAAGTTGGGGTTATTTTCAGCTGAAATTCACTCCACTTGGAAAGAGTGTTTGCTTCCAGAGGGTTGGATTCTCAGTGGATTTTTAAATTGCATTTATTGAATCAGTATATTAGCCCCTAATTGAAGCAGGACCATTCCACAACATTTTAAGGATCTGCAAAGTGTCTTAATTTGTTTGAGTAGTGATTCTAGCCGGCCACTGGGGATTTATGGCTGGTTTTCCAGCACCCTCCAGACTGGGCAAGGGTACCTGGCAATCCAGAGCCAATCATAGATCAATTAACACAATTACGTAACCCATCTTAAAGATACATGCATACTGTTCAAGGGTACCTGGCAATCCAGGCCAAATCATATATCAATTAACACAGTTACGTTACCCATCTTAATTATAGTTCACATCTTAAAGATACATAAGAATGCCCATGTGAACATGTCATATCAGTGGACAATATGGGAATGTCAGTTCAATAGCATGGTCATTTGTAACCATCTGAGTACCCTATTTATATACATACATTATTTTAATATCTTTACAATAGATTAGATAAAATATTCATATTTTCATTGCCATGGTCTTCTTGTGATGAATTTCCAAACATAAAGTTTGCATTTTGCATTATAACTTTTTCATTAGATTTATGTTCTTTATTATTTTGTAATAATTTAACTTATATCAGTAATTGAAAGTAACAAAAAATAAAAATAAATCTGGCATAAATTCTCTATGCTAAAGTGTTAGTTTGCTGAAATTGCATGAGTGAAACAGAATCTTCAAAACCTACATTAGTCAAATCTGTTAAGTTAAATCATAATATCTGATAACTATAATTTTGGTTCAACTGGACATGGGAGATGACCATTAAAATTGTGTCCAGTATTGTTCCTAATTGACACCTTTTAGTGGTAACAAAATTGCATGCGCTTAACATGATAAAATGGCCGCATTATAAAGCTTCTTTTCACGAGGTGACATACCAAAAATAACAAAAATCTTGCTTTAGTTCTGTAGGTCAATGTGTTAGTTTACTAAAATTGCATGACTTTGACAAAATCTTCAAAACCTTCATTAATCAAATCTGTGAAGTCAAATCATTATATTTGATAACTATAATTTTGTTTCAACTGGACATAGGAGATGACCATTAAAATTGTGTCCAGTATTGTTCCTAATTGACACCTTCAAGAAGTAACAAAATTGCATGCATTTAACATGAATAAAGTGGCCGCATTATAAAGCCACTTTTCACCGGGTGACATACTAACTTGCATCAAATTTGTAACACATCAGGTCTTATAAAGGGCCTGTCCTAAGGATCACCTTTTGATTGACCCCTTATTCGATTTCAAGCAACAATGCAAGATGCAAGATTTCAATTAACAATGCAGCCAGTGACAATAAAAAATGCATCTCAGAGTTATCCATTGAAGCCTTAAAAGCTGCTCACTGTTTTTACCATCTAAAAACACAGCATTATCTTAAACATTGACCCCTGTCTGCAATAATTTTCATTCTGTCCCAACCCATGACAAATTTCGTCATCAATTTGAGCATGCTCCTATCACACTATACAAGACAGCCACAGGTGAGGTCAAATGTATTTTTCCTATAAGGGTCAAGGTGCATATTAATTCTCATAATTAGCTGGTACCCTGTACAATATGCTCTCCCGTCCTCCAGGCCCTGGTGAATGATTCTCTGACACCAAGTCCTGCCATCAACCTGTTGGGATTTCAATTTGCAGTGACCTGTGACCTCTGTAACACTGAGCCCTGGGTTTCCTTTTCAGGCACCCAACCCCTTCTTGGGAGAGATACTGAGGTCAGGCCATTAGCAGTGTCCATCCTGATTGGATAAGGTCAAGAAACGGGGTCAGAACCCTAAAGGGCTGGCTGATGCCAAAGGACAAGATTGTTAGTGTTAGGTTCCTGATTAATTCACTAAGGAACGAATCACACAGGTGCTTTGCCTTTAACCACAACCTCTGGTGTGAAACCTTTACCACTCAGATACACATTTGTAGTCCCTTAGAAAACCCAATTGAAAATTTTCGTTGTTGTTATTATATTTGCCAGGAAATAGTAATACTGGACATTTACCATGCTCTTAAATATCCATTATATGCATCTTTTAACCATTTAAAAACCCGAAAATTATAAAGCGTTACAAACGTGACACAATTAAATAATTTGGAGAGTTCTGATGTTATCATTATATTTTGTGACATTACGAGGATTGCTTATATAATGTATTAAATACACCACTCCCCATATGAGCATGGATGGCCAAGTGGTTAATTGCTAGACTTTTATTCCAAGGGTCAGTGGTTCGAGTCCAGTTGAGGATTATTTTTTTTTCTTTCTTTAATTTCATTCTTGTTTTTTACTGGAGCTATTTAGTTCCAATGTTTACATTTATCAAATTTAAAGCATTTAATGACAAACTTTAATACATGCCAANGATAACCACTCAAGGGAAACAACTGTCTCAAACTCTGTACTGATGACCACTCAAGGGAAACAACTGTCTTTACTGATGACCACTCAAGGGAAACAACTCTTATAACCAGGAGTAAAGACACTAGAATTGTCTCCCATAATTATATACCTGTCTGCATGGCAGAGCATGCATTTCTTTATATAAAGTCTGATAAAATAAGTATCATGCAACAATCAAGTTAATACATAGGTCAACAAACTTGAACACAATTTTATTCAACTGCTTGTAATTGCATGATCAGCAAACTGTTTATGGTCAGAATTTTCAGGGTTTTTTTATTCTCAACTTTACATGGTAAAGTATTTAAGAGAACTCCATTATAGCTTATATAAACACAAAATGAAAGGGAGGACAGGGAAAGGAGTAGGGGAGGGGTAAAAAAGTGTGTTCGGAACTTCCCTTACTGAAGGCCAAGACTGTCATAATGTTACAGTGTCTAATATGCTTCAAAACTAAAATATCATGCTTACTGCTACTGGTACATCATGTGGAAGACATCAGAGATTTTAATAGATTTTGAAAACCAGGAGTCACATGACCTCATCAGTATTTTTTTCTCACCATTTTGGGAATGGGAATTTTGACTAAAATCCGGAAATTAGTATTTTTGTTGATTTGGTAAGAAATACTTCAAAATTGAAGATAGTGTTTACAATAGTATATGAACCTAGCTTTAACTTAAAGAGCTGGATTGGAGATGAAATAAATGTTGAAATCTAAAAAAAAAAAAAACAAAAAAAAATTTTTTTTTTTTTTTTTTTTTTATTTANTCAAAATACCTTAGCCAAGAGTTATTTTGTTTCTGAATATTTGTAAATAATCTGCACATTTTGTTGGCTAAATCGCAAGTGAAATACTATGTGCAAACAACACAAATTGTGTCATAACACATATTTTTTGTAGTAAGCTTCTTGGTAACATTTGCGTCAAAATGTCACAAGGCAGGTTTTTCGGAGAATGTCAAGAGTGAGAACATTTCAAACTTCTTGCACCAAGAAGCAGGATTCTGCTTCAATTGAAATCCCTGAGAAGACACACAAAACCAATTATTTCCACTAACCATTTGACTGAGTACGGCAGGGTCCACCCTCTTGTTGTCTTTTTTCAAAGCTGTCATAATGTTACAGTAAGGAATATGCTTCAAAACTAAAACAGCATGCTTACTGCTACATTACGTGGAAGAATTACCTAACACCAAAACATTTCCACTTACCATTTGACTGGAGTACTGCAGGGTCCACCCTCTTGCTGTCTTTCTCTGCTTTGTCAACAGAACTGTTCTCAGACCTGTCACCTCTCACCATATGGATCATGCCATTTGCCGGGTAAACCTCATCTGGGGGCAAGGTGGGACCGGCGCCAGCCAGATCCTTCAGGTCTCGCCACATAATGTGTTGCTCCTTTCTCTCAGACTGACCCATCAAAGCCCCGTGTGATTTAGTTCCCCGAAGAATGCCCTGAACTGGCGCAACCTGGAGATTCGGGTTGGAGTTCAGGACAGGTCCAGAGAAGTAGCGATTGAAGACGACCTTTTTGCCAGCTGTGTTGATTGCCCCAGAATTTGGTTTATTCAATCCAGTTATTTGTTTTTTCAATGGATGAGGGTTATTGTCTTGAGGTTTCTGCACACCTCTGCTCTTTTTTGGTCCAAAGAATTTCGCTCTTATGGCATTTGTGTCGATCATTGGCATAGAAAAGCCTTCCAAACCACCTGTTGTCAGCAAATCAACATTTGAAATTGTTTTTAGTGGCACCTCTTTCTTATTCACAGCAGCTACTTCACCATTCATAATATTAATGTTCCTTTCTGTCAGTCCATTGTAAGGATATTTCCCAAAGACATGATCATCTTCTGGTAAAGGTCCTGTTAGACCAAAGCCCTTGTATTCCGTTAACATGCACGTTGTTATGTCGCCACTTTTCTCACTCGCTGTCTGAGTATTGAACTGTGTAGTCAAACCTGGCCCCAAGTATTCTTTAAATTTCTCTTTCCTTGTTCCCTTGATTTTATTTCTTTCTCGTTTTGACTTTCTCTCCTTGTTGTTTCTTTCTAGTCCAATGTGTTGATTCTCTCTGTTTACATTTCCCAAAGGAACATTTTCTTTGTCTCTCACTTCTCTAATTGACTCGTAGGATGTCATTTCTGTCTTCCAACCAGACCTTTTTTTGTCACATGCCAAATCCTGATGAATGTTTATATCCCTTTGCTGCAAACGCTGAGTAGATTTAACTAAAGGTGTGGAAGTACACAGTGGAAGAGAGCTCCCATTGAAAGTTACTGAAGGCTGATTTATTAAAACCGATGAGCAATCTACTGCATTGCCAGAAAATACTGGTTTTATTCTTCCTGCATGGACTGGTGTTGATGAACATAATGGTTCAGAATTGATATGCTTTGCTTTCAAACTGTCGTTAACATTTTCATCAACTGCGTTTCCCTTTCCAGCTTCATGAAAATCATCCTTGAATTCAGCTTTAGAATCTTTGCCAGTTAATATAGTAATGTCTGGACTTTTGGATCTCTCTTTTCCGTCCACTGAGTACCTATCTCTGTCCATGCACTCTGAAATAGTGTTATCAAACTGCCCTGTCATTTCATTGTCTTTCTCTTCAGCAAAAGCATAGACCTCAGAATCAACAAGCTTTTCACTCATTATTTCGCCAGAACCTGTGTCCATATCATTGTCAATCATGAGTTCAAAATAATCAGCCTTTTCAGTCTCTAACTTGTCCATTATTTCACATCTGGCCAGATAGTCTTTAACAATTCTGCTTAAAATGGGTACAGAGGCATTCAATGCAGTTTCCATCGAATGATGGAGTTCATCATCAAATTGATCAGGTTTGCTTTTTTCACTGTCTGATGAACTTTCCGATGATGATGAGGATGTGCCTATGCAAAGAGTTTTTTCCATTACAGGGGTTTCTATATAAATATCATTAATTACATTCTCGGTTTGTGTTTCACCATTGTTAGTAATTGCACTATCCTGAGTATCTTCAAAACATTTGCTGATTTCAGTTGATTCGCTCTTTCTTTGCTCAGTCATCAACTGCTGCTCAGCAATCAGATGCCTGTTACAATTAAGAGTTTTATTTTCATCCATAAGAGCCACAGTTTGAGTATTGTCCAATTCATTTACCACTTCAAGAGTTTTGTCTGTTTCACGATCAGAAATATCAAAGCCACCTGAAACCACTTCTGTTTTTGGATCAGCAAGAGTTACTGTTCCTGGATCTGCAAGAGTTACTGTTCCTTGATCTGCAAGAGTTACTGTTCCCAGATCTGCAAGAGTTACTGTTCCAGGATCTGTAAGAGTTAGCACAGGGTCTGTTAAAGACTCCATGCTTGCCAATGGACAGGCTACCCTTTGAAGATTTGGTTTCTTCAAAATCTTGCACTCGCTAGCTCCAACAGACCTTTCTAAGATTGCAGGTTTGTCGGTGTCACCCGCCTCATCGTCAATATCATCATCATCAATACAGCACCCTGACAAGTTTATCACAGTTCTAAGAGAACTGTTGAATTCATCAGTTTCTTCACCATCTATGCTTCTACATGAACTGTTTGTACCTGTTTCAGAATCATACTCCAGAATTATGTCACTTTCCCATCTTGTGATAATTTCACTAACTGAAATCCCTGATTGAATGTTCCAAGGATTAGTGTAAGGATGTTCAGACCCATCTTCAACTGTTTCTTGCCTCTCCATGATGTTTTACATGCGTATAAACTTATTTAGATTATAATCCAATGTTAATGACTTTAAATTATAGATTGTTCTACACCATTTTTTGTTGGTTTTGATAAACCTGTATACATGCATAATCATGATTTGTGCCAGTCACATTTTTTTTCACCTTTGAAGAGAATTAACCCAGTTTTTGGATCACAGATTTTCTTCAATCTGAAAATATTAGAAAACATGTGTCACTGAAGCAATATTAATACCAAATATTATGGAATCTGTAGCTGTGGGGTCATGGAACTGTATTCAATATATTCAATATTTAAAACTGTGGGGGAGGGGGGTAATTTCAGCTTACTTTTTTCAAGACAAAAACTTTTTCATAAAAATAATGGTTATATTAACTTAAGTAAAACACATAAAACAAACCACTCAATATATGCCCCTAAATAATTAAAAAAACTACAAGTCTGTGAGTCTGTAAGTTACCTGAAGCTCCCTCCCTTACATATACATATGGACAATTATGTTGTAAATCTCACCTTGTACACTAAAAAGTCTTACCATTATGCTTGGACAATAAAGAAGATGAACATAAACAAAGGGCAATAACTCAAAAAGTAAGAGGTGTAGAGTAACAGTTCTAATGCTCTGAATTTTCCCTGATTGAGATCTATCTATATAGTAAAATGAAGAGCAAAATAGCACGCAGAAACCCCACCTATTAACACTTATATTAAGTTATATACCACTTAGTCAGTTGATACAAAAAATGTATATATTTAAAATGTATATAAATGGCTGCACTTTTTTTTCGGAACAACATCATCAATTTTTGTGACACAAATGTCATACACAGAATAGCTCACATAGTTGTAAAACATTACAAAACAATTATAGCATCCTTCTGTATAATTGACATGAAGCAATGTTATGTCCATTTAAACTATTTTTAAGGTGGATCATTTGAAGTAAGATTAAATTTCGGAAACATCTTCAGATTTCTAAAGTTCAACTACATTGACATGAAAAAACTACAATCAAACTATAAATCATTATACGCTAGTAACAGAACACCAAATGTTTCAACTTATTCTATGGTTCTGTGTTACCTGAAGTCATAACACTGCGAACAATGACCACTTTAGTGAATGCTCTTGTAGATGGTCACCGTAGATAGGTAGATTCAAACTTAAGATTCAGGATGTTTTTGTTTTTATAGGAGATTATCTTATCGTTGTACAGAACGGAAACTCATCAATAGCACAGGAGGAAACATGAAACAAGATCAAATGGGGGTATTGATGCCATTATGTAACCATCATCTCATTAAGATATGGAATTCTCAATTAAAATGTCATGACTATGTCACCTAACCTTATCTTAACAGGCCTTTCCCCTAAAAAGTATTCAAATTATTTTAAATATTGTTTATGGTCCCAACCTGATTTTTTAGTAGGCTTTAAAGCAAACAATAGTAGAAATAACCTTTCAAAACGTTACATGCTCTTTACCCAACATACAACCCCCATACCCCTGGTTGACACGTTAGGCAGACATTCAGTACACATACATGCCCTATCATTGAGAAAGATCTAGGGCAAGTAAGGCTTCTACCGTAAGCCTTTCTTGAGCCAAAATTACTGGATTTTGTCAAAATTCTTCTTACTTTGGTTATTTCTTAAGATTATATTTAAAACAAGGATATCAGTAAAACTGATGAATGCTCCCCAATGATGCTTTGTCGATAAATGGGTTAATTGTATGGGAAAAAAAATGTGACCTTGAGAAAATTTATTATTAGCCTCGGTGACCTTGACCCCAGTAACCTCAAACCTCATCAAAAGGTAGAGGTCAATGCAAGATACCTACATGCCAAATATGGAAGAGATCGGTAAAATATTGAAGGCGCTATAAGTAACAAAAGTGTGATGGAAGGAAGGAAGTACGGAAGTACAAACTGGCAACTATAAATTATGCTCCCCATATATATATATGGGGAGCATACAAAATACTTGAGAAGTCAACTTGAATTTTCTTTAGCCAAATGTGGTTATTTGTATGAATTTGGTAATTTGGCGAATGGCGGAGTAATCCCTGCAAATGGTACAAGGTGCTGCTACAAGCGGCAGCGTATAAAGCTAAACCAGCCAGCCAACATTTTCTAATAAATTTTTTAATCAAAAGAATGTCTTAGTCTTGCGCTTGTAATTAAGGTTTTTTAAGCTTAGTATTTTCATTGCCTGTGAATATTAGCAAACAGATTTTAATAATTCAAATAGTGTGGAGAGTGGGGCAATAAGAATGTACTTATTGACATGGAAATAATAATGGAAGCAATAATGAAAGTAATAACAGTTTAACAAGGTCTCTTTCTATGACAAAAAGGCTGCTTTTTATTTTAACAGACACTACTGACAGTTTGAGAACTATAAAAAAAAATAATAATTCAAAATATCAATATCAATTATTGCCTTTCTATTGGGCTGCTTTGTACAAAACAATTCCTCTATTTCTCAACACAAATGCAGCTCATACAAAGCATACATGCCATAATTTTTCGGACCGATTCCGGGACATTGTGCTCAATTTTCCGCGACTTTTGCCGATTTTCTGGGACATGTATACATATAGCGATATATGAAGTCATATATGTATTTTTGGTACGCATTTTTTCGCGATATCCAATTAGTTAAATTACTTATGTAACTTACCTGGAATAAACAAATTTAACATCCATAAGATCAATGCACCAAAAAAAAACATTATTTTAACAAGAAGAATAAATTATAATTAACATTGTAAATTGCTTAGTCCGAAAGCCTATCCGAAATACACCAGATATATTAACGTCAAATTAAACATTACTACTTCCGTTTCTAGATATAAGCCACGTGTTTTTCGTGTAAGAAAAGAGCGCATTTATATAAAAATGAGATGGTTCAGTGCTGATTTAATTTTCAGTCACTGTACACTTAAAACGTGGACTGCGTGTAACACGGGGGATGAATGCAGAAGTTGTCATGGGTGGCACGCGCGGTGTAAGCTATGACGTCAAACTGTTACAACTTACATTGTATGCGCTGAGCGTAAAGGCGTGTTGTTTGTCGCATTATCAGTGTGAATGAATCAGACACCGCGAAAATCCGGGTGAAACTGGATTTATTCATGAATGTGCATCGCGTAATCCGTTAAAACTACACAGCCATCAAATTTGAGCACGCCAATTCACAACGAATTATTAACCCCTTTTGTTTGACTGTGATTGCGAGACAATCGACAAGATAATAGGACCCCCCGTTAATTGATCGATTTTGACACGTAGCGTAATTGCCTAATCGGACAGGCATTGCTTTGGAGACGACGCAATATTAGTGGCAAGCACAGATTTGCATGCTAAGATAAGGAACATACAGGTTTTAATAAAATCCGGGACATTTGACAGATTTCCGGGACTGCGGGACAGGGTATGCATTTCCGGGACTGTCCCGGACGATCCGGGACGTATGGCATGTATG
>VMBQ01003696.1:11691-24337 GCA_007657795.1 Dreissena rostriformis
GCAAAATAAAAAAACAAGCAAAAGCCGTTGATCCTTCGATTGCTGCTTTAACAAGTTATGAGTGCAGTACTACTACTACTAGTAATTTAACTTCCCCACCCGTTTCGTTGCCGGACGGTAAAAATGACACTGACACTAATTTGACTAAATCCAAAAAAGTTGAACGAAAATTCCAAAGCTCGTGGTTGAAGAAGCATAGTTGGCTCGAGTACGATAGCGATAACAAATTTATGACATGTTCTATATGTATAAAACACAAAAAAGATAGCGTGTTCACAACGAAAAACACAAATTTTAAGACGACTACTCTTGTGATACATGCTGACAGCAAGGAGCATAAGGATGCTGTACAGGCTGATTTATTGAGTCGGCAATATGTTAAAGTTCTTGTCTGGTAAGAGGGTTGATAGTTTGATGACAATAAAACTTGAAAGTGGTGAAATAAAAGATTTTGACTTTTAAGAGGTTTTGAAATTCAGGAGATCTGCAAAGCAAAGAAAGATCTTCAATTAAACTTAACTAGAACAACCCAGTGTGTAAATAAAGTTACATTAAGTTACAGTTTACTAGTTTATTTGTTGAAATGTTTGAAAATTAAAATGAACCAAGTTTACTGCTTGACTAGTTTATTTGTTGAAATATTTTGAAAACTGACATTAACAAAGTTGGAGAAACTTCTATAGACCACTGAAGAATTGGTACCAGATGTCGAGGTAAATAAGCACATGATATACATTCATTATTTGATCATTTTTGCTGCTTTTGCTCAGTGTTTCACAAGTTAAGAAAATGTCCCCAACTTTTCATGACCTGTGAGACATTTGTCCCATCTTGTTTTATACCTCGGCAGAACACTGATAGAGTCATCATGTTTCCCCTAGAGTGGTAAGATTTTTTGACCTACCGGTTTGTCGAAGCAAGTGACCAACATTTCGAACTTGGTGAAGATGAACATTGTAACTAAATTTCATATTCAGATTGAGTCATCAATGTGGCCTCTAGAGTGGTACCAAGGTTTTTTCCTCAGATTTGAGCTGGTGATCTAGCTTTTGGAGGTATGTGACCCGATTCAAACTCAGCCTAGAAAGTGTCAAGATAAACATTCTGAACAAGTTTTATCAAGATCTTGTGATAAATATTTTGTCTTGACTGGTATGAAGGTTTTGACCTGGCGACCTTGTTTTTGAATGTAGACGACCCAGGTTGGAACTTGGCCTTGACATTGTCAACACAAACATTCTGAACAAGTTTCATTATTATTGAATCATAAATTCATATGCCTTTATAGTGTAGACAAGGCTTTTCAAAGATTTGACCTGGTGACTTATTTTTTGGATGAACACATTGCCCTCGATCTCCGTTTTTGGGGCCAAATAATGGCCCCTTTCCCTCTTCAAAAAAGTATGCTTTTTTTCCCCCATTTTTTTGGAAAAATTCCCCCTACATTCATTTTTTTAGAAAGAAAGAAGTGCCTAATGATTATTATATCTCAATTTTATTTCAAGTAAATCTAGTCAAATATACTAAATTATGTAAAAATAAACAACAATTAATATAGGCAGCAAACACGTACAAATGTTATTAAGTTAGAAAAAAAATCCTCCATAAAAGGGAAACGCTGCGAAAATTCCCCCTCATGGGTACCTTCCCCTGATGGCCAGAGAGGGCCCTGGCACATGACCAATATTCAAACTCAACCTAGAAAATCTAAAGATAAACATTATGACCAAGCTTAAACAATGTTGAGTCATAAATTTGGTGTCTAGTGGAACCACATTTTTTTTTTTAAATTTGAACTGATGACCTATACATCCTTCTTTCCTATTGTTTCATCCATTCCTATAGATTCATCCACCCCTGTATATTGGAAATAAATTAGGATTTCTTATAAAATTAACGTCAGTTATCTGTATTGGGGCAGTTCTGTCACAAAAATCTTCTTTTGTTCTTGAAATAATGAGGGGAAATACATTTTGTGTATAAACATGAAAAATTTAAAAGGATTTCTATGTAAATTGCTACACACAGTTTGTAAAAACCAATGATTTTGCACAATCTTAATTTCAAATACATGTAATGAACGGTTGTGTGTTTGCCAGGTAAGGAAAGCTTCTAATGAAGTTAGTTCAAAATTGCTTGAAAATTCAGTTGTTTTCTTTGCAAAATGGAGACTGAACAGATTGATAGGAAAGATCTGACAAATTCATGATTGCTAGGGTACCATCCTAAAGTCTGCCTGTAACTACAAAAAATTATTATCTATGCATCTACTGACGTTAATTTATAAGGAAACACATTAAACTTCAAGAAAAATGCTGCATTCTTGTTTGAATTGTGTGCATTTATAGTATATAATCTGTTAATGTGTTAAGTGGTTGAATATACAGAAAAAGAGGCTATATAGTTTTGGGATCTCAGTGTAGACTTGATCAAGACAAACACTAACTAAGTTTCATTAAGATTAAGTTACAATTGTGACCTCTAGAATGTTTACAAGGCTTTTCAAAGATTTGACCTGGTGACCCCGTTTTTGGATGTATGTGACCCAGATTTGAACTCAGCCTAGCAAATGTCAAGATAAACAAGATCAGTCATAAATGATCTTTCTCAAGAATCAAGATTTTACTAAGATTTGACCTGGTGACTCAGTTTTTGAACACAGGTGACCCAGATTCGGACTAGGTCTTGATTTTAACATTCTGACAAAGTTTGCTTATGACTGAGTCATGAATCTAGCCTCTAGAGTGGTCACAAGGTTAAGATTTGACCTGTTGACCTGGTTTCTGGATGCGCATGACCCAGTTTCAAAGTAATGGGGACCCCGACACCAATAACATTAACAAATGTAAGTCGCTTAGTCAAGCAGCGCAAAAAACAATCAAAGGTTCTAATAATCAATAAAAAAGCCATCTGGCTTCATTATGAAACAATAGACAATCCCAGAATCGATAAATTGACCGCCGCCATATTGGCTATCACGTGACCCACTACTGAAAACGCTACTGAAGAATTAGGCAGATTACAGCGTAATCCTAGCGTACACCCGCTTTATTTCAATAAACAGTATTTTATCACTTCGGACAGTTAGATTGAAAACAAGTCAAACATGAAATAAAGTTTTGATATGTATCACATCGTGAATTAATATAAGTTAAATAAGAAATATACGATAGATTTATAAAGTATACATGTGTCACTGCAACTATATTCAGTGACAACATGTTATGTTTAAGACCATTGGCGATTTTAAGCATAACGTTCAGTAATGCCTTAGATTGTTATAAAGGTAATAGAAATATCTAAAGTCTGAAGTAAATGCTGTGATTTTAGAATAAATAGTGCCGGAGATATTAACAAAGATCTATCAAAATACAAAGATTGGAAACATCCATTCAGACCAAATTTCTATTGATAGATCTTTAATATTAATTATATAGATTTAAGGCCGAGGTAGACAATTTTATTGAAAAGTAGATATCTGCCTTTGTTTAAGCCTGCATTATTTCTTATTAAATGTCGTACTTCTATAGTTTTGGAGATACTCGTTAAGAAACTTTGTAAGATTTAAGACCGAGGCCAACTTTTTTTTATTGAATAGTACATATCTGTGTTTGTCTAAATAGTTACTATGTCGTTATTATAAAGTGTCATTTTAAAAGTAATATAAACATCTTTAGCTGAAATGAAGTTTGATATTCTAAAATTGGTCCAGAAATATTGATTAGCAAAACTCTGTAAGATTTCAGGTAGAAGATTTTTTTTTTTAAATTAAAAGTATGTATCTGGTTTTGTGTAAAACTAAAGTGGTTTTTAGCAATTTTTTTTCTTTTAAACCGCTCTAAAGCTAATACAAAAAATATCTAGCAGGCAATGCATTTTGTGATTATAAATGAACAAGTACCGGAGCAATTCATTTGCAAAACTGTGTAAGATGTCAGGAGATGTCATACTTTTTTTTATTGAAAAGGACATATCAGCTTTTGCCTATAACTTTCTCATATTATTATTTAAATAACGTTTGACATGTTATATCAAAGTGTATTGCCTGAAATAAACTTTGTTTGGGCTGTTCTCAATATTTACTTAACTGATTTCATTATTTATTAAATTTTCTTAATAACATCTAAATTCACGATTGAAATGTTCAACATGAAAAATATGGAGCCTTAAATAAACTAAAATAGTTCCAATTCTGTTCTCTAGATTTCCTGAACTTATGTCTTTATTAAATTTTCGTAATAAAGTCTAAATTTACAATTAAAAAATTAAAACACAAACAAAATAAGTGATTTGTTTCTTCGTTAATTACGGATGATTAATTTCAGCAAGATAAAGGTCTTGAAAAAAAATATAAGCGATAAAGGCGCGAACGAATTTGCTAAATGTGAGGCGATGTTTCAAGTGTGGATTAAAAGCGTTAGTGGGTATGCCCGTGACACCACATGTCTGCACATGTGTAGATACTGTAATTAAGATAAGATATGACGCGTCACCTTTAAATAACATGTTAAATGACAATCAAGACCTTATTCATGCCAGGAACCTATAAAAATAGGTCCATGTCCATGCTGTGTTTTATTACTTAAAAGAATGCAGACAAACCTTATTTCTACTAATTACGTCATAACTTATAAAAAAAAAAAACACTCTTGTGTGATTATCAGATCGATATCAGAAACTATGTAAATCTTCAAATATATTCGATAAAATCGTTTCGCTTCCTTCTTTTGCTTAGGAAATTACACACACATATATAGGCTTCTGTTTTGTTCTTCAGTACCGTTCTGGAGGCGCGCGCGAGTATTCAGGGGCGGTTATCCGGGTGGTATCGATTTCTGGGATTGTCTATACTTAAAAGGGGTCTTTATATAGCAAATAACCTTACATTTAGTTTGATTCAAAGGTTTGGTCCAGACTTCTTCGCTTCAAACTGAAAACCATCTGTCATGCTCCTGTTAAACATAAAAAATAACTATAACACATGATTGAGACACGTTATTCAATTCCCAATGAACAAGTTTAGGAAGAAATTACCTTAAGTAAAACAGTATGGAAACAACAGTACGACCTTAGAGGCATGAGTATGGGAAGACATTGCCTTAAAGGTATCAAAATGGGAATACATTACCTTAAATGCATCACAATTGGAAGAAATTACATTGAGGTATCCGGCCCCGATGTTGAGTGAAAAAAAAACACTGCCTTAAAGACATGAAAATGGGAAGACATGACCTTAAAAACATGAAAATGGGAAGACATGACATTCAAGCCATCAAAATGGGAAGACATGACAATCACATTCAAGCCTTCAAAATGGGAAGACATGACATTTCAAGATGTCAAAATGAGAAGACATGACATTTCAAGATGTCAAAATGAGAAGACATGACATTTCAAGATGTCAAAATGAGAAGACATGACATTCAAGCCATCAAAATGAGAAGACATGACATTCAGGCCATCAAAATGAGAAGACATGACAGTCAAGCCATCAAAATGGGAAGACATGACAGTCAAGCCATCAAAATGGGAAGACATGACATTCAGGCCATCAAAATGAGAACTTGAGAAGACATGACATTAAGCCATCAAACTGGGAAGACATGACATTCAAGATGTCAAAATGAGAAGACATGACATTCAGGCCATCAAAAATTCAAAATGGTTAGACATGACAATCAAGATGTCAAAATGAGAAGACATTACATTCAGGCCATCACAATGGGAAGACATGACATTCAAGCCATCAAAATGGGAAAACATGACCTTAAAGGCATCAACATGGGAAGACACGACCATAAAAAAAACAGTTTGGGAACAAATGAGAATAACGTTTTAGCAGGAAATAGTATGGGAAGACATGACCTTAAATGAACCAATATGGGAAGATATAACTTTCAAGTAACCAATATGTAAAATGAACGCAATAACAATCCAGGTGGTCAAGTGGTTAAGATGATGGCAGTGATAGTTTTACAAATTTTCCCATCTGAGTCCTTGGACTCGATAACTTGCAAATCTACGAGTGCCCGAATTGAAAGAACGAGACAAAATATGAAACTATATTATTTTTTAGAAATTTCAATGCATTTTTGGGACTCCCATAATTCAAAAGTTTGCATCCCCAGAGGTTTTTGTGAGTCCAGGACGCAGGACTCGCAGGTAAAAAAAATCACGGTGATGGACAAGGGTAGAAGTCCCAGTGGAGCAAACTTTTTTCTTTCCTAAATTCTATTCTCATTATCATACTACTGTCTTGAGCTCCATAGTTCCCATGTTTAAATTTAGAAATCTAGAAATTTAAGGCACTTAATGACACACTAAAAAAAGGTCAAAATATATAAACAAGTCCCCTAAAAGGAACTAATATTTTTCATTTTATTCTTCTGTCCCCCTTGAATTTCATAAATATCATCTTCTCTTAGATTTTTGGAAAAAAATATTTTCAATTTGGTTCATTTATGCAGAAATATTATAAAATAATGTATTTACCGAGGCAAGCAATATTTGCGAACCAAGAAATTAGAGCCTCATTCATAATGCAAAAACACTATAAATCAACACTTTAACAAGCTGTCATCTTCCCTAATTTTCGTGTCAGACGTTCCATTTCATCCTTTTAAATCATGCAACATGAATACCACAAAATCATCAAGCCCAATTAGTCAATTACAGTTAGTGAACAGTAGGCTACTTTCTACTTAATTGTAATCTGATTGCCAATCTACCACATACACGACTATTCCAACTAGATATAAATCTTTATAGCGCTGACACATTAGGACCTCCAATGGACAGGAACATAAGGGGTTTAAACAAGGGCCCTTTTAAAATAAAAACTGATAAAAGTAAACGTATGGCATAACTACCCATTGTTTTTAAGTTCTCTGTACAAAAAACATGCACACACAAAATTACGATTATAATTACAATTATTTGCTTTGAAGTAATCAATCAAGGGGTTTACTTAGATTCGAAACTTAAAGAATCAAACCTGACTCAACAGGCTCACATATTTGAGAGTCTCTCAGATTTTCCTGTTTTTTTTTCCTTGTGTACTTTGGCTCTTAAATTGTAAACCTTAAAGAGTCAAAAAGCATTATAACAATCCGAGATAAGAAAACATGTACAGATTTCACCCTATATAAATCAATGACAAGAGGAAATAATTATACCCTTTTGTGTTAAGAAAAATATCAGTGCATTTATGTCATTGTTTAGGTGCACTCAATTTTTTAAGAATAGCATTAAAATACTTTAGACCTTATTGAACAGATTTAAGCTTTGGACACCAACAAAAATATTTAAATGTTCATAAAACTATTTCAACAGACAATAATCAGCCTGTAAACTATGGTCACTGACTGACGGGATATTTTTTCTTGTAATTAAATAAACACAAATTGTTAACAACCATTAATTACTTGGCTTTGACTGCTCCTACAATATGGGGTTGTATGTAACTGGCCACTATTTCACTGGTCATCACAAGGGCTTTTAAAATTAACTCCTTCAGGTCATCAGGCTGTAAAATCAGACATTATAATCATGGCCGCGGTCATCAGGTTATAAATCTATTAATGATGAAGTCTGAACAAGGTCGTTAAACTTCAATTAAAAATTGATTAGTGAGTAAAGCACACAAAATACGACCCCTTTATTGAATTCCTTACTCGTCGGAGAGTTTTCCCAGACGTTTTGGCCTCAGGAGCCAGCCAGTGTTTGCATGTTGCCCTACATTTATAACAACAAGTTGCTGGTAATAAAATGTAAAGAGCTTTTGAGGGTTTCTTTATTTTTATTACATCAGTTTAACAACCACAGAATTATAATAATATACTCATTTACTATATTGGTACCTTAAGGAGCTTTGTTTTGCTGGGAATTAATGTTTTATTGTGCAACACTTCAGTTTTAACATAAATTTAATACTTACTAGGTACCCTGAATTTAAGATGTATTATTAATTTTGTTCATGAAAGCTTATACCATGCTTATACTATGACCAAAGATTAGTCTTGTCTTTCTCCATTTGTAACTTTTACAAAAATATCTGAATACCGGTAACAACAAGTTACAACAATTTAAAATTTGTTTAAAACTGATACACATATTTGCCAATTTATTTATGCAAATGTATGGCACACAAAAAGTTATGAAATTCACTATATATCTAAAGATATATTTAAAACATTCCCTCTTGCACATGTCATTGAGTGATACACCTGCCCCAAATTATCTAACACCTGCATAAGAAGCCTGTTTCTCTTGGTTGACATAAGTACTGGTAAGATTTAAAATGAGCACTTTTAAATGTTTCAATGGCTGATGTCCACTCATGCGCAACATTTGTTATCAGACAGACAGCCTGTTGTATGGTGATTATACAATAAATAATTATTATCAAATTAAAACTCTTCCATATTTTTGCATAGAATGTTTTTTTTTTTCTACATAGCATTTATTAAAAAATCTTTGGTGCAGTTTTGGAGTAATTTATTATTGTACATTATTTTCAGGTGTATAAATGGTGCAGATGGCTGCCCATATGGCAAACTGGATCAGTAATGGCATTTTTTAATTCTATATGTTGATCAAGATATGATCTTGATTATTTACCAACTACCATCACAAGTAGCTATATTATATCAATCCCAACAGTGTTCAAAATTAAGACTTGCATGCTCGCACAAGAAGGGAGTAAATTTTTACCATTGCAAGATTTTTTTTTAAAGCTCACAAAAGTATGCCAGAGTGAATATGCAGGTGGTCTTCTAACCAGTTTTGTACTAAATGCTATAAATGCATTCGCCTCTATATAAATATATATCAGCTATAATTCACAAAGTCGAATTATATTGCGAATCATTCATGGTTCCCATGTTTTTAACAATACAGTCCAACCTGAGAACAGTCCAGGGAAATAACTAAAATGGCCGTTGTAGACAGGTAACCGCTGTTCTCAGATGACCAATTTTTAGATGATTGGTCAGTTGGTAGTATTGCCAGGTCGTCTGCCCACCCAGTCAATTGCACAAAGTTAAATTTAAACCAATTAAATTCATAAATTAAGTTTAACTTTATTAATTAATCAACAATGATATTGCCAGTTCCAGGGGTTTTTCTGCCTATTTTGGGAAACCAAATTGGGAATTTTTTATCGATAAAATTGTCCATTTTGGGAATTTTTGCTTCAATGTAACTGCTCATTTTGGGAAAACATAGGGAATTTATCATGCTTAAATAAGTCAGTGGTTTAACAAATAAATTTGTTTTTATTTGTTATTTTGTCTTATATTTGATTCATAAGCCTGTATCTGTTGTATATTATAGTCAACGGTTATATTCAACGGGGGGCTAGTTTACTCTTTATTCTTGTTATAATGCGGAACAGTTCGAACGTTATCGCTGTCACAGATGAAGGGAAGTCACTCTTTCGATATAAATTATGTTTACTTTTTACGATTTTTTTTTTTTTTTGGAATTGGGAAATATGTAATCAAGATTCGATTGGGAACGGGTCCGTTTGCTTTGGGAATGCCTCCATTTTCCGGAGGCGCAGACAGTGCTGAAAAACCCCTGAGTTCATTGAAAGATATTTGCAAATAACTGTTGTCTCTTGTCAAAAAGTACAAAAAGCGGATTCGCTGTTATAAACCGAGTTTTACATGAAAAAATCCACATGCATGCATACAGAAAGTTTGTTATAAAAAGTTGCAATTCAAGGTCTGTCTTGTAAAAACAGACGATCACTAATCTTTTTAATGCCTGCTTATAACAACACTAGCTAATTGTTGTTGACACCTGATTAGTGATCAAGATCTATTTTGTCATGCTTTCGCGCTTTGGCCTTATGACTGATTTCCACCATAATATCTCAAGAAAACAAAAGTTCTCAACACCCTACTTGTCGTTTTCTCACAGTCAGCAGCATTTATAATATCAAAGGCAGTTACCATAATCAGATTCTTCAGCGGCACAAAAGACGCTATGTGGTACGCTACATCACAGGTAAGAGACACAAAAGCAGTCTGGTTTGAAAGTTAACTTTTCGCACCTCCAAATGACTGACTTGTGACCTCTGTACTCAGGTGAAAAATAGCTTATGGAGTGAAATAATCAAATATACTGGCCGTTGGCCGCTATAGCCAAGTGACCGTTACACTTAGGTGTAATATAGAATGATTTTCGTCATTCATGTTTTTTTCATCATTTTGGGAATGGGGCCAGGTCCCTTTGGATTTGGAAAAATCAAGTCGTTTTGACTAAAACTGGGAAATTAATGTTGTCGTTTTTAGAATAAAAGTGTTTTTAATATTATATTTACTAAGGTTCAAGAGCTGGATGGGTAATGAACTGAATGTTAATTTAATTTAAAAAAAATGGGGGGAGGGGAAACCTTCAATTGGGAGTCCCCCTCCCCAATTTTGTATATTTAATGTGTGACTTTGAATTTGTTTGTATATAAAGAGGTATCCGGACAATCGCTCCCACGGACAATTGCTCCTATGCTTACTTTTGACAAGGCAGACGTTCCTACATTGTTTTGACAACCCGTACAGTCGCACCTACATTATATTGACGACCTGGACAGTCACTCCTACATTAGAGTACGAGTGACCCTCTAAGCATAGCACAGGCTGACCGCATTTGTTCGTTAGAAGTTCCATGTTGGAAGTGAATTTGAAGGTGTGGGTCATTACTATAGATACATATTGTTTTCACAGTTGGCTTAATTACAGTTACAGAATCAACAAACTGTAACCTAGTTAGTTAATTAGTCAATTAATAAATTAAAATTACATTGATCGGCTCATGTTGAATTGGCTAACTGTTAACACATTAGGTAAATTTAATTGTCTGCAAATCATAGGTGTTAGCCTTTAGCCTTTGATCGGCGTATACTATATTTTTGCATCTAATAGAAGGAACCAAAGGCCTTGGTGTCAAAATAATGTAGGAGCGACTGTCCGGGTTGTCAAAATAGTGTAGGGAGCGACTGTCCGTTTGTCAAAATAATGTAGAAGCCACTGTCCGGGTTGTCAAAACAACGTAGGAACGAATGTCCACCTTTATTACCATTGGAGCGATTGTCCGTGGAAGCGATTGTCTGGGATTCGTATAAAGAAGATGCATTGGTTAATTTTTCAAATTGCACCGAGGGCTAGTGGGTTATTTTTATTGTGGCGCTGTTTTATTCATGATTATCATGACAAGAGTGGAATTTAGCCAAATTAAAAACACAGGGAAGTTTAACCATGCTTGTGTTTTGCTTTTGCACGCGATTAAAACAACATGTAGCGCATACGAAGCCGAAGGACGCTAGTTTAGTAGTTGCCTTCACTTTTTTTTTATTCAATGAATGAACTTAGTCTTTCATATAACATTTACAATTAAGCAATTTCAATTTATTTTTTCCTAACTAATCGCCAACTGCCCGGGAATTGACCAAATGACACTTAAATGATAAATATATTGCCAATGTTGACAATTCGACGTCCACGCAACCTATTTTCGCGACCTCAAAATAAAACTACGACATTTACAAGCGTTTTAACACACAAATATGTGCATTCATACACATGCAATTAGGCTTTGGTATTATGATATTGATTTTTACATGCATGAATGATACTATAGCGTCTTTAGGCCTTTAACCTGCAATGTTGACATTTGACAGCTAGCGTTAATTAGCGCGTGACCGTTTCGCATGTGGACTTTCTTTGTTCATTTAAATATAGTTTGCAATACTTTTATGCAAGAGAGCCTGTAAAAAGCATATGTATTTAAATAACATAGTAATGTTCTAATAAAATAATTCAGTAAACATTTAAAGAACAATGGATAGAGGCGTATTTTACCTCAATACACGCTTAATAGGATCCGTTGTAAACAATCTTGAACAGCGCGCGCATTTGACATCACATATGCGCCATCTTGCGGGAGTCTTACCTGCACCTGCTTCAGTGGACAGACAACTAAGTGAAGCCGAGTTTTGTACTAGTTATTTCCCTTACACTAGACAGGAGAACAAACTTTTCATTATGGCATTCAAATGAAGTACGGCAGTAAAGATGCGAAGTTTGCAAATTGATTGGTTCGAGCAAAATAGTTTTAATGACTAATTATGTGCTGATTATGGGATGTTTGTTAAATAACTGTGTTTTTTATCTTGTTGTTATTTTACTCTCTTTGAAACAGATTTGATATATTAAAAAGTAGCCGCTAGGGTTGGGACAATTATATTAAGATTTTTAAAGTTATTACTATATAAGTCTATATTAATAATGTGACCCTGAGATGTGGTTAGTTTTGACACAAGGTTCACGATTTTAACAAACTTAGAAGAGGAAAATTATACAAATGCATGTTACATACCAAATAAAAAAAAATGTCCCTAATGGATTCAGATAATAAGATTTTTGAAGTTTTTTCTATAATTACTATACTATATATATATTTATAGATAATTTGACCAAAGGGGCATGATTTGAACAAACTTAGCAGAGGACCAATATAAAATATGACACGCCACATTAACAAAAATAAACATTTTTCAGTGAAGACGAGTTTGAAGGAGTTCACAATATACATATGATGGAAACAAGTAACCCACAGGGCGAGGCCAATTTTGAGCCCCGAGACA